>MU741884.1:22433-48818 GCA_026770625.1 Nicotiana glauca
GATGGTCAGTGTAGATCTCACAAGGCACCCCATACAAATAATGATGCCAGATCTTCAAGGCGTGAACAATGGAAGCTAACTCAAGATCGTGGACAGGTAGTTCTTTTCATGCACATTCAACTGTCGAGACGCGTAGGCAATCACCCTACCATCCTGTATTAATACCGCTCCAAGTCCAACCCGTGAGGCATCACAATAAACTGTATAGGACCTCGAACCGGTAGGCAACATCAAGATTGGGGCTGAAGTCAAAGCTGTCTTGAGCCTCTAGAAGCTCTCCTCACACTCCTTTGTCCACTGAAATGGGGCACCCTTCTGGGTTAATCTAGTCATAGGAGCCGCGATCGATGAGAATCCCTCCACAAAGCGACAGTAATAACCCGCCAAGCCAAGGAAACTACGGATCTCAGTAGCTGAAGAGGGCTTGGGCCAACTCTGCACGACCTCCACCTTCCTCGGATCTACTCGAATGACCTCACTCGACACCACGTGGCCTAGGAATGCCACAGAACTCAGCCAGAACTCACATTTGGAGAATTTTGCATACAATCTCTTCTCCCTCAGAGTCTGAAGCACTACCCTCAGGTGCTGCTCATGATCTTCCCGACTCCGGGAATATACCAGAATATCATCAATAAAAACAATCACGAATGAATCAAGATATGGCCTGAATATGCTGTGAATCAAATGCATAAAAGCTGTCGGGGCATTAGTCAGCCTAAAAGACATAACAAGAAACTCGTAATGACCATACCGAGTCCTGAAGGCAGTCTTCGGGATATCTGGCTCGCGAATCTTCAACTGATGGTAACCTGAGCGCAAATCAATCTTGGAAAACACCTGTGCGCCCTGAAGCTGATCGAACAGATCATCAATACGAGGTAAAGGATATCGGTTCTTCATTGTATCTTTGTTCAACTGGCGATAATCAATGCACATACGCATAGAACCGTCTTTCTTCTTTACAAACAAAATAGGGGCTCCCCATGGTGAAACACTGGGTCGAATAAAACCCTTACCCAATAATTCCTGCAGCTGATCCTTCAACTCCTTCAACTCAGGAGGAGCCATACGATAAGGAGAAATGGAGATGGGCTGAGTGCCCGACAACAGATCAATGCCAAAATCAATATCTCTATCGGGCGGCATGCCCAGAAGATCAGCTGGAAACACATCGGGAAAATCCCGTACCACTGGGACTGAATCAACAGAAAGGGTGTCAACACTGACATCTCTCACATAAGCTAAATAAACAGCACACCCCTTCTCAACCATACGTTGAGCTTTAAGGAAAGAAATAACCCTGCTGGGAGTATGATCTAAGGTACCACTCCACTCAATATGTGGGACACCTGGCATAGCCAGCGTCACGGTCTTGGCGTGACAATCAGGAATAGCATGATGGGCTGACAACCAGTCCATGCCCAGAATAATATCAAAATCAACCATATCTAGTAATAATAGATCAGCCCTGATCTCAAAACCACGAATAGTAACCAAACACGACCGGTACACGCGGTCTACAACAAGAGAATCTCCCACAGGAGTAGAAACATAAATGGGGGCACTCAAAGAATCTCGAGGCACACCCAAATGCGAAGCAAAATAAGAGGACACATATGAATAAGTGGATCCGGGATCGAATAGAACCAATGCCTCCCTGTGACAAACCAGAATAATACCTGTGATGACAAAATCGGAGGCAACCGCCTCGGTGCGAGCAGGAATGCAATAATATCTGGCCCTACCCCTCACACGAGGGCGACCTCTATCTCCCCGGCCTCCACCCCTAGCAGGCTGGGCAGGTGGGGCAGCAGTGGGAGCTGAAACCATAGCCTGAGAACTCTGAGAAGCATGCTGTGGCTGAGCAGTCTGTGAAGATGATCCCCTACCAAGTATGGGGCAGTCCCTAACCACGTTACGTGTATCGCCACACTCGAAGCAAGCTCTGGGAGGACGTGGTGGCTGTGACTGACTGGAGCTAGGTCCACTAGACTGACCTCTGGAAGTACCCCGCGCAGGAGGTGCGCTAGAAAAGGCGCATAATAAGGCTCCTGAGGTGCTGGTGGAGCTGGAGTACTACCGGCTGCTGGCAAAGCCGAATGAACAGGGCGACCAGAATAACCCCTACCATAACGTCTGGATGATGAAGTACGGGCGCCAGAGTAGTGACCCGACTCTCAAGACCTCTTGGCCTCCCTCTCCCATCGCTCCCTGGCGAGCATACCCTCAATCCGTCTAGCAATGCTCACTACCTACTGGTAGGGAATATCCATCTCTAACTCTCGGGCCATGCTAGACCGGATGGGCGGAATAAGACCCTCGATAAACCTCTGCACTCTCTCCCGAACTGTGGCGACCAAAGCCGGTGCATGTCTGGCCAACCTGGTATAACGGATGGCATACTCTGAGACTGTCATAGCACCCTGGCGCAAACGCTCAAACTCCGCGCGCCATGAATCCCTGAGGCTCTGGGGAACAAACTCCCTCATAAACATGTCTGAGAACTGGGTCCAAGTCAGTGAGGCAGACTCGACTGGACTATCCAACTCATAAGTACGCCACCAATCATAGGCGGCTCCCCGAAGCTGAAAGGCGGTGAAAGAAACCCCACTAGACTCCACTATGCCCATAGTACGAAGAATGCGATGACACTCCTCCAAGAATCCCAAGGCGTCATCTGAAGCTAGGCCACTGAACACTGGGGGATCATATTTCTTGAACCTCTCTAGCCTGCGCTGCTCATCCTCTGAGACAGCTGACCCATCCCCGGGCTGTACTGGTGCTGTAGGCGGTACAGGAATAGCCTCTGGAACCTGCTCTATCGGCACTCTCTGCTCAGGAGTACGGGCTCACTACAACAAAAAAGGTCTTCAGTGGCAATACATTTTTCATTTAGCGGCAATAAAAATAGCCACAAAAACCTTTACCAGCAATTGATTATTTGCCGCTGAATCCAGGGTCGCTAAAGGTTTTAGCGGCAATTAGACAAAGTACCGGTAAATACACCAATTATTGCCACTAAAAGCCATTACTTTTTGTAGCAATTGTTTACCGGTAATTACAACAGCAACTAAAGTTGCATAGACAATGTCGTAGCTCATACATTCAACAACATTTGTTATTGCCACTAAAGACCACTAACTACTAGTAAAGAGTAACTTTATTAGCGGCAAATGTAATGGCAACTAAAACTACTGTTATATTGGCAATTATTATGTCCGTAATAATTTTTATTGTAGTTGGCAAATTTTTATTTTAAACAAAAGTTTGTAATAGAATATACAAATACCATATCCATTTTAGAAAGAATAATGTACTTCATAAAATTCACAACAAATACAATTTCTATTTCATAGTTTTAAAGTGCAACAGAAGATGAAAAAACCATTTGAATTCAATATCATATCATATTTAACAAGTATCTCTTCATTCCTTGCTCATAATGAAAGTCTTCGTTCAACAAACTTTCCAAAGACTTCAATCTACCCCGATCTGTTACAAAATGAAGTATTCTTACACTAGCCTGAACTCTAAAATCTACCAGTACATAAGAGCCTAAATACACCAGTTGAAGACCTATTCTTGCACCAGCTACACAACTCAAATTGCAGCACACAAATTTCACAACATACATCAATTTGAAGATCTATTTGTGTACCAAAATGATAAGCTAAATTTCTCCAGATCAACAACTCTTACGCACAAGGAAAAGGAGCCATACTGCACCAGATAATCCCGTCAAATTACACCAGCATAGTAAATGTATTGTGCATGCTATGATCTGCAAAAAAAGTCTATTATCATGATCTTAACAATTAAAGGGATGTTAATCAGAAGAAAGCTTCCTCAAAACCTTCAACATGAATATCATCTAATACACTGCAACACTACTAATCAAATACACCAATCTCAGCTTGCATGCTTAAATATTAATTGCCGTTTAGTAGAAGATGTAGCCACCACATATTTACTGATGTTAGCAGAAAAAATTATCTAATGGAAGACCAAAACGAGATTGAATCTCATCACACATGGAGGATGATAATAATTACCAAAAAAAAAAACAATTGATAAGTAAAGCTAATTTATTAATAATAATATAATACCAAGATAGAACTAAGACAATATAAAAAATTGCTGCATCGAATCCTTTCTCAGCTTATCACAAAAAGATAGAGATAACAAAAACTCTCCATTAATGACTTTACCTCCTGCCACTTATGCATTGCTCAACCACTATCGAGCATATATTTTCACCCGCATTTATCATCTCCAGTAACTGTGACCAATTTACATGATATAATTAAATATATTTACTAACCATTTAGTTCACCATGTATCAATATGGAAGTAAAGCTTAGAACTCAGATACATATGCACTCAATGTTGAAGAGAACTTGATACTCTGCCAAACCATCTTTGGACTTTTTCGAATCTCGAATAAGCTTTTTGATCGAGTCAAATATCAAATGTACCACAAATAAGTTTCAAGCTCTTCTAAAATTTTTTAAAAATGAAAAATTTTGCCATCTTGAAAATATAAAGAAAACTTAAATCACATATGAAGACCGAAAAAATATGATCATTGGACCTTCTATAATATTAGGATATCTTCAATCACTTGTTTATATAATTCATTAGATTTTATATCAATCCTTGAGGTCAACAGGGAAATATTTAGCCTTTTTAAGACCAAAGGTAAGGAAAGAATAGTAAAAAGGAAAAGAAAAAATATATTGCTCAATTCTTTGGAAACAACATATCTTTCTTTTTATGAAGATCGACAACAACAAGTTAGATGAGGCCCCGCAAAATATTATTCAAAAATCCTATTTAAATTATAAGTTTAAACAAAAATTATCGTGTCTCACTAGAGAGACCTATTACTCAAAAATTAGACAAAAAGGAATGAATGCATGATGTATGAGAACATAAGGCGAGATAAGATGCCTAGGGAAATGAAATTCATACCTGAGCAGTCTGGACCCTCTTGAGCATAAGTTGATGAAACTGTGATAACAATGTTAGAAAACACATTGCACCCTGCAACAAGAAATATGAATCACATCCACTGCATATCATAAAAGTTGACATGAAAGGAAAGGAGCCGACTAGGATCAGTTACAACAACTTATAATCAGAAATCTGCTACCTTCACAGGATTTGTTGAATTGTCATGCATCCTATCTGGTCTATTCAAGTGATAAGCAACAAAATTGCAAGATGTTACTCTGATGCTAATGTAGTCCCTTGATACTCAATATTATTTCATGTAAAATAAATTCTGTCTGAGTCCAATCCTTTTGGCACATACAGATCTCAATAAAGTGGTGCCTTCATGAAATAATGGAATCATGGATATATGAAAAGCATCAGTTAAAAGGTAAAAAAAAGATGGAGTTCATCTTACAACAAAACCTATTTACAAATTTGTTGTAAAAGAAAATTAACAGGGATTTAAAGCAATATCAAGAATACGTTATTAATCCATTTTTTAATAAAGTGAATGAACAACTCTTAAATAGTTACAAATGAAGAAGCCTCGTTCAAATTCATTAAATTGAATATTCATATAAAATAGCTTGGGAGCAGTAATTTTCTCTGCATAAATAGACCAATTGAATCTTTTATACCGGATAATGTTAATCGACTTCTATACTAGTGTATCGACCCATTCTTTTTACACTAGCAGAACTACTAGAAACTAATGTAGTTGTTCGACGGTGATGCTCTGCGAGCTTCTACTGTACAAAGTGCTGTAAATATGAGTTATATGGATACTAAACTATCACAATATACTATAACAATATCCACACCAAATATTAATAACATGGATAATGGAAGACAGAACATCACAAAAGTACATGTAATACTCTCTTTTTTTTAAGCTTTATGGGAAATATTTTCTATTTTTACTTTCAAAAATTGTGGATAAGATCCACAAGACTAAGAAAACAAGATTATACCCACCATTATTATGAAAATTATTGGTAATTAAGCTATACTCATACCAAGAAATTAAAAAGCACTCTTAAGTTTGTATCTAGAGGGCCTGCTTTTATATTTCCAGTGATATCACCATGTTGCAAATCCAATTATCAAATGAAATCTTCATTTTTTACAAGACTAAATCAACCAAATTACACCTTGTATTTCACTTTTTTTAATTGTTTCATCAAAATTATGGATAAAGTTCAAGTTTAAAAAGTCAATATAGATCCTTATAGTAGAGGATGCCGGACAAAAAAAAAAAAAATTAATAAGCCTTACCAAAGTATGAAGAAGAAGCAGATAGGATAGAAAGTGCATAGAAAATAAAAGAGCAGTTAATTTTAACTATTCATGAAACTCTAGTGCTTAATGACTTATTGAATCTATATTTAGAACTGATTTATCTAATCGATATATAGACCTAAATAAAGCCCGGAGAAATGAAGACTCTTCTACACTAAATACAAATACAAAATCATAATAGGAGAAAGTCAAGAATCTTATTTACAAGATTCAATTTCTGTGCTTCAGAAAGAGAGAGTCATCCACAATGAAAAAAAAGATAGACATAGAGAAATAGTGGAGAAACATTACCTGGTGGTGGTGGCCGGTGATGGTGCTAGATGAGTTGGTTGCTGACATTTGTGTGAGAGAGAGAGGTCTATTCAATTTTAGAGATGATTGTTTATATTTCACAGGAAAAAATTAGAGGGAAGATGAAAATTGGCTTTTAATTGTCAGGACTAACTTTTTCTGGCTATTGCTTTGAATTGCCAGTAAAGAAGCACTCTTTTCTGGCTAGTCCTTTTCTAATTCTTATTTTAGCTTAGGTGTCCCTCAATTACTGACTTGTTAACCAAGCTAGCCTAATACAAGTCTGAAATTTAATTAAAACCCCCCACCCAACTTCCTAGAAGCTTCTTAATCAGTTACTCAAAAGATTCCCTAGGTAGATTACCTAAACTACCCTTCAATGACCCTGTAATTACCTTAAACCCCATCGGGTCAACTGGCCAAGCTAATTGGGTCATAGTCCCCAAATTGAATCCCTATTAGGCCCGTTGCCATCTATAAACCAATTACAACACTTATGGGCCCAAATTAGAGCTAAAACAAAGTTTCCCAAACAAAGAAGCCTGGAACTATTTCTAAAAAAAATAGAAACAAAAGGCACAATTAGAGAACTAACCAATCTAATAACAGCAAATTAATTATGAATCTAACTTCATTTAGCTAAGCAATTAAACTGATAGTGAAACTAAAACAACAAAAAAAAGTGGATCAAGAAACTCAGATAGTTCAACTAAGAGAAGTACAGAAAAAAGACCCAGTTCGAACCTACAAACCCACATGAATTTTGACCAACCCAAGAGAAAGGGGATGAGGAAGAGGATGAACCAGTTGAAATAAAATCACAAGAGATGAAGAAAAACTTACCCATTAAAATAGAATCGAACCCGGGACTCGAACCTATGACTTTGTTCCCAAATAATGTCAACCATTTGTTCTTGGCAAGAACAAATAGACAGTATTATTAAGGGACGAAACCAAACAAAAAGCTCGAGAAGGAAAGAGAAGAGACCCTCATGCACCAGTTTAGGACTTGGGCTTCTGGAACTCAAAACCCTAGATTTAAAATTCAAATGGTTTTAGGGGTATTTGAGAGAAACTGAATGTGAATTTAGGATAAGGGGAACGAGGTAGTTATAGGGTGTGATTTTGGGAGAGATTGGATGTGGCACCGTCATGGTTTTGGGTTAAGGAGGCAATTAGGGTTCTTGACCAGTCTCTGAGAAGGGGTGTGAGAGAGACGAGCGATGGGGGTAGGGGCTGATTCAGACACTAATATATTAAGGGTTACCCACTTCTGATCCGTTGGATCAATCAAACCTCGACGGCTTAGATTCGTTTCAACTTATTCGATCGGGGTCGTTTTGACTGGAGTGGGAGGCGGATCAGGCATGGGCTATTTGGACGGGTATTGGGCCAATTCTGGTGGGTATAATCGGGTATTGGAGGGGATTCATTTGGGCTGAGTAAAAAAAATAATGATTTGGCCCAAAACTAACTCTCTTATTCTTTATTCCTAAATTCAAATCAATTTCCAAAAATTCCTTTTCTTCTTTTTTTTTCAAAATTAGATCATAATCTGAATTAAAATCTAATTAACCTATCAAAACACTAATTAAATCCAAATGATAATTATCACCATTAATTAACTAACAAATTAAAAGGAAAACTATCCCAAATCGAAGTTATAATTAAAAAAAAGCAAATTAAACTATTTTTTTATTTTTCCATTTTGATAAAATAACTTAATTACTTAATTAATCCTAACATGTAAAATTAAATTCTAAATGCAAATGCAAATATTTTTTGTATTTTCATTAATTAAACAAAAATAAAAATGCATAGACAAATGCAAATAATTTAACCAAAATGCCATAAAATCCACAAAATTGCAAACACTAAAAGAAATTATTATTTTTTGAATTTATGGGAGTAATTCGTATAGGGCAATAATCACGTATTCACAGCTGCCCCTCTATGCTCGAAAATACAAAGAATTTTCGTGCAATGATAAAGTGAGTGGATACGAGCGATTTTTGCCTGCTTAAATACTCTGTAGGAAGAATTTTTGAAAGAGTTGACCACACCCTGTTTCTGAGGTTGCCTACATATCATTGGCTAAAAAGGAATCAGGTCAGTGTAGTTTATGAATATTTGGTAGCTGGGATTACGATGAAGCTGTGATTTCACTACTGCTGCTGCTGTTATTGCTTACTGAACCCCTTATTACACTGTGTCAACATAAAAATAAGCTAGACTAGACTATGATCTATGCATTACAAAAATCCTATCTATATCTTCAAACTTGCTCTTGCCGTTCCTGTTGCCTTGTTGACTTGTATTCTCCCAATGAAATTCCTTTGTTACCGACATGAATCATAATCTAAAATGTTTTTCCTTTCTCCAGGGGGACGCCTGATTGCAAAACGTGAATTATAATCTGACATGCTTTCCTTTTCTCCAGGTGGACGCCTGACTGCTGGACTTGAACTGTATTTTGAGATGTTTTCCCTTTCTCCAGGTGGACGCCTGACAGCTGAACTTGAAATGTATTCCCATGCTCTCTAGGCGGGCTCCTGACTGTTGAACTTTAATTGTATTTCCTTGCTTTCCAGACGGGTTCCGGACTGCTAAACTTGAATCGTATTGCTCTCCAGGCGGGCTCCTGACTGCTAAAAGTTAATTGTATTCCCTTGCTCTCCAGGTGGGCTCCTGACTGCTAAACTTGAATTGTATTCCCTTGCTTTCCAGGCGGGCTCCTGACTGCTAAATTTGAATTGTATTCCCGTGTTCTCCAGGTGGGCTCCTGACTACTAAACTTGAATCATATTCTCTTGCTTTCCAGGTGGGCTCCTGACTTCTAAACTTGAATCGTATTCCCTTGCTTTCCAGGCGGGCTCCTAACTGCTAAACTTGAATCGTATTCCCTTGATTTCCAGGCGAGCTCCTGACTGCTAAACTTGAATTGTATTCTCGTGTTCTCCAGGTGGGCTCCTGACTGCTAAACTTGAATTGTATTCCCTTGCTTTCTAAGCTGGCTCCTAACTGCTAAACTTGAATTGTGTTCCCGTGTTCTCCAAGTGGGCTCCTGACTGCTAAATTTGAATTGTATTCCCTTGCTTTCCAAGCGGGCTCCTGACTGCTAAACTTGAATTGTATTCCCGTGTTCTTCAGGTGGGCTCTTGACTGCTAAACTTGAATTGTATTCCCATGTTCTCCAGTTGGGCTCCTGACTGCTAAACTTGAATTGTATTCCCGTGTTCTCCAGGTGGGCTCCTAATTGCTGAACTTGAATTGTATTCTCGTGTTCTCTAGGTAGGCTCCTGATTTCAATAAAATAGGCAAAAATGAAGAAACTTTCTGCCCCAGTTTGGTAGCTGGGCATATATATGAGTGAAAACTGAATTATGTTACCAAAAATCAATAAGAACTTGAAAGCTGAAACCTGAACTGTACTCCCTTGCTCTCTAGGAGGGCGCCTAATTGCTGAAACTTGAATTGTATTCCCTTGCTCTCCAGGTGGGCTCCTGATTCCTGATACTTGAACTGTATTCACTTGCTCTCCAGGTGGCGCCTGATTGCTGAAACGTGACTTACTTCTCCCTGTTCTCCAAGTGGATACCTAATTTCAACAAAAATAGACAAAACAAAGAAAATATTCTGCCCCAGTTTGGTGGCTGGGCACATAGGTGAGTGTTAAACTGAATTCTTCTACCAACTATTACTAAGAATTTGAAAGCTAGGTCCTATTATCCAGGGAGGTCCTGGAAAGTCTTAATTGAACGACAGTTATAAACCTAAGTTATATCTTCTAAAGGTATTACTTCCGCTAAGTCATGTTATCTAAGAGGGTCATAGAACTACATCGTATTATCCAGGAAGGTCCTGAAAATCAAAATTCAGTATTTTCTTAAAAATGACAATTTTACGACCGAATTATATTACCCTACAACAAAATTTATGCTACATCTTGTGATCTAATAGAAATCTTAAAACTAGGTCTCATTATTCAGGGGGGTCCTGAAAACTCCTAATTGAATCCTATCTTAAACATGCAAACTTTGAAACCAACTTACATTCCTTTATGCTAAACTGTATTATTCATGATTGTTTTGAAATTTAAATAAGCCAAATTTTCCAGGAGGGTCCTGAGAGTTTACGGTCAAACCTGTTTGGTGCTTGTTCTTTACCTACGGAGGGTTTCTCCGAAACAATGAAAATTTCTGCGCCTGTTTCAATCAAAGAAAAATCTTGTCAATTTAAAATGTGGTGGTTAGCTGATGGCATTCTTGCTAAATGATTTTTCGCTGTCGTGCTTTGTTTTGACCTGCCTCATCAAACTGGCCCTGAACTTCTTGACTTTCTGACTGACCTCAAACCTCATAACCTTTGATGACCCGAGTGTTTTATACCCAAATCATTGTTTTACATTTTTTATCCCTTTCTCTGCACCTTTGCATCTCCCATGAAATTACCAAATCATTTCACCGATCAAACTTCCGGTGATTCCTTATATCCCATTTTACATCATGCTATCTTTAGTATATTCTGGCCACACTGTGCTTTGCAATTTTGGAAGTTGGTAGTAAGATTTGAAATCCTTCTTCATTTGCTTTGAACAAGACTGACATTGGAACATCTCAGAGAAGCAAAACCCCCAAAAGAAATGAAATGCAATGACCTTGAGAGTTAATGATAAAGAAAATCCAAAACAGGACGACTTGCTAAAAGGAAAAAGGAAAAGAGACTTATCTGAGTGGAACAGCTGGTACCATTGATCATGACATGCATTTCGGATTAACCGGCCAAGTCTGTCCAACCAACCAACTTTCAGTTGCCATACTTTGTTGCCCAGGATTCCATAACCTGATTTCTTCACCCCAAACCTTGACCTTGTTTATCCTGCAGTGCCCTGAAAGGTTTTCACCAACAGACCTCTCTCATTTGCTCATCTCTTAACTCATTTTCTCCATAAGGTGCCCATAAGGGTTTTTACCAATAAGACTCTCATTTTTCATATTTCTCAGCTCCCGTCGCTTTACGGTGCCCGTAAGGGTTTTCACCAATAAGAATCTCTTATTTTTCATTTCTCTCAGCTCTCATCGCCTTACGGTGCCCATGAGGGTTTTCACCAATACGACTCTCTCATTTTCATTATTTTCCTGCTTGGACCAGAGTGTTGCCCCTCAAAATGAATCACCTTTACTTGCTCGACTTGGCATCTCTCGAAGATTGATCAAAAGGTCTTTCTTTGGACCGTAATGTGGGCTTTTGGATAGGGTTAGAAAGAAAGGGTATTAATGGCTCAAAACAAGTCAAATGTGTTTAAAATTACAACTTCGGAATCAGATTTCTTAAAACAACCACAACTTCTGCCCCAGTTTCTTTTCTTGGGGACCTTTGGATTTTTACTTTGATGGGACCGAACCGTGAGGCTGCCTACGTATCCTTAAAAGGAATCAGGTCGAACGTAGTTCATGACATAAAAATTGATTTGTTGTTGTTATTTTTCCTTTATTTTTCTTCCACTTTCTTTTTCTTTTCTTTTCTTTCTTCCTTTTCTCTTTTTGTTGTTTTTATTTATTTTAATTTATCATTCACAATTGTGCTTCTGATCTTTGCTATTGATTCCAAAAGAGGTGTATGAAAGGATATAAACAAGGCTCAAAGGGGGTAACGAAGGATAAAGTGTTTATATAGTAGAACAAAATACCTTCGTCATTCCAATCTTCAAAACATGCCAAGTACAAACAAATACAATTAAACCAAAGAAAATCATACGTAATATCTTTTGACCGCATCGGAGTTGATGGCCATTTATACACACTTGACTTCTATATCTGTTAAATGCAGAGCACCATTTGACAACACTCTAGTTACATTGAACGGCCCCTGCCAATTTGGGGCAAATTTGCCTTTGGCCTCAGCCTGATGCGGAAGAATACGTCTCAACACTTACTGACCCACTTCGAACTTTCGTGGACGCACCTTATTATTATGTGCTCTTGCCATTCTCCGTTGATACAACTGGCCGTGACACATTGCTACCAATCTTTTCTCATCGATCAAACTTAATTTTTCCAGGCGGGTTTTGACCCACTCGTCATCATCAATTTTGGCTTCTGCGACAATCCGAAAGGATGGTATTTCCACTTCCATGGGTATCACTGCCTCAGTGCCATACACTAACAAATAAGGAGTCGCCCCTACTGAAGTACGAACAATAGTGCGATATCCCAGCAATGCAAAAGGCAGCTTTTCATGCCATTGTCTAGAACCCTCGACCATTTTCCGGAGTATCTTATTTCTATTCTTGTTAGCAGCCTTGACTGCTCCGTTTTCCTTGGGGTGGTAAGAGGTGGAATTGCAATGTGTAATCTTGAACTGCTGACATACCTCTTTCATCAGATGACTATTAAGATTAGCCCCATTGTCCGTAATGATCACATTTGGTATCCCAAACCGAAAAATAATATTTGAGTGCACAAAATCAACCACCAGCTTATTGGTTGCAGACTTGAATGTTTTGGCCTCAACTTACTTGGTGAAATAATCAATGGACACCAAAATGAACCTGTGCCCATTTGATGCTGCTGGCTCAATGACATCCATGCCCCATGTAACAAAAGACCATGGTGCAGACATTGTGTGCAAATTCGATGGTGGAGAGTGGATCAAATCTCCATGCACTTGACACTGATGACACTTGCGCACAAAACTAATACAATCTTGCTCTATAGTAAGACAATAATAACCTGCTCAGAGAATCTTCTTCGCCAACACGTACCTACTCATATACGGTCTACAGACTCCAGAATGTACCTTGGTCATGATAGCTGTTGCCCTATCTAGCATCTATGCATCTCAACAACCCAAGATCTGTAGTTCTTTTGTACAATACCCCTCCGCTGAATAAAAATCCACTTGCCAACCGTCGAATTGTTCTCTTTTGATCACTTGTGGCTTGTACTGGATACGCTCCCATTCTGATGTATTCTCTAATATTGTGGAATCACAACTCACCATCAAGTTCTTCTTCCGCCACATTATAGTAAGCATGCTGATCACAGACCTGAATCTGCAAAGGGTCCATATAAGCCTTATTTGGATGATGCAACATTAACACCAAAGTAGCCAAAGCATCGGCAACCTCATTATGAATCCTTGGAATATGCCTGAACTCTATTGATTCAAACCATTGACAAAGATCACGCAAACATTGTCGGTATGGTATGAGCTTCAAATCCCGTCTTTCCCATTCTCCTTGAATTTGATGTACCAGAAGGTCTGAGTCCCCCATGACCAAGACTTCCATGATACCCATGTCTACAGCCAACCTCAAACCCAAGATACATGCCTCATACTCGGCCATGTTGTTACTACAATAGAAACAAAGTTGAGCCGTAACAGGGTAGTGTGGTCCTGTTTCAGAAATAAGTACTGCGCAGCCCATCAAAGAAAAGTTTCCATCCTGGCTTTTCAACCTGTTCCAACTCATCAACGTGCATCACCTCTTCATCGGGGAAGTAAGTCTTCAAAGGCTCATATTCCTCATGTACTAGATTCTCGGCCAAATGGTCGGCCAAGCCTAAGCTTTCATTGCAGTCTAGGTTACATAGACAATGTCAAATTCTGTGAGCAAGATCTACCACTTTGCGAGCGTCCCTGTGGGCATAGGCTTCTAAAAGATATACTTACAACGGATCCAAACCGAGAGATAAGGTAAGTAGTATAAGATGACAAATAATGTTTCAACTTCTGTGCTGCCCAAGTTAGGGCGCAACACGTCCTCTCAAGCTGAGTATAGTTAACCTTGTAAGATGTGAACTTCTTGCTGATATAATATATGGCCTGCTCTTTCCTACCGGTGATGTCATGCTGACCCAACACACAACCAAACGAATTGTCCAAAACCGTCAAATACAAAATCAAAGGCCTCCCTAGTTCTGGTATAACCAACACAGGTGGGTTTGACAAATACCCTTTATCTTATCAAATGCTTCCTTACACTCGTCTGTTCACTTGACCGCAGCATCCTTCTTCAACAGCTTGAATATAGGGTCACACGTTGTCGTAAGTTGAGCAATGAACCTGCTGATGTAATTCAGCCTCCCCAACAAATTCATCACCTCAGTCTTGTTGCTCGGAGGTGGCAATTCTTGGATAGCATTAATTTTCAATGGGTACAATTAAATACCTCGATGGCTGACTATGAATCCCAACAATTTTCCAGATGGAACACCGAAAGCGCATTTTGTAGGATTGAGCTTAAGATTGTACCTGCGAAGCCTTTGGAAGAACTTTCTCAGATCCCTGACATGGTCAGACTGCTTCCTAGACTTTACAATTATATCATCCACATAATCCTCGATCTCCCTGTGTATCATGTCATGGAATATGGTTATCATTTCCCTCATGTAAGTTGCCACAGCATTTTTCAAACCGAAAGGCATGACCCTATAGCAGTATGTTGCCCATGGAATGATGAATGTCGTCTTTTCTGCATCTTTCTCATCTATTAAGATCTGGTGATAGCTCGCATAACAATCCACAAAAAGAACCAATCTCATGTTTTGCATAATTATCAATCAATATATGGATGTTGGGCAGTGGGAAGTTATCCTTCGGACTCGCCTTGTTTAGATCACGATAATCAATGCACCCCCAATTCTTACCATCCTTCTTCGGCGCAGACACAATGTTGGCTACCCATGTGGGATACTGCATGACCCGAATGACTTTTGCATCAAACTGCTTAGTGACCTCTTCTTTGATCTTCACACTCATATCAATTTTAAATTTCCTCAGCATCGGCTTGACAATGGGGAATGTCGGGTCAGTGGGCAATTTGTGAACCACCAAGTCAGTGCTTAGACCCGGCACGTCATCATATGACTATGCAAAAATATCTTGTATTCGAACAGTGCTTTAATTATCTCCTCACTGGGTTGTGGTTCAAGATGGACACTTATTTTGGTTTTTCGGACATTATCTTGGTCCCCTAAGTTGATTGCTTCCGTATCACTCAGGTTAGGTTTGGGTTTTTCTTCGAAATGGCTTAACTCTTTACTAATCTCTTCCAAGGCCTCATCATCATCATATTCCAATTCATCATCGCACTCAATTTCTTGTATTATTATTTCAGAATTAGATTGGCTTTTAAGCCTGGGCCGGAGATTCCTCATGCATGTCATGCCATTGAAACCAGCATAAAAAGAACTGTACAAGAAAGAAAAGAAAAACAAAAATAAAACTATCAGGAATGAAGAAGAAGGGAAATTGCATTTAATTGAAATTAAAGATAACAAGGTTTAAAAAATCCAAACGGACGGAATATAGAATCTGAATTACAATCCTAGAATAATCCAGATAAAATGAAAGAAAAATCAAAAGCCGACTACTAAAACTCCCTCCGAATAGAAAGAGGAGTAGCTTCCCAATTGTTGATATTTGCACTGGGCCCCACCAATTGCATATCCGCCTTGCTCGATCCCTCTCCAGCTTCCACCATATTCACCTCATCGAACAACTTTTCAAACCTTTCATGCAACTCCTTATCTGGACCAACCAAAGAACTGGGAACTGTTATTATTGGGTGCTTCTTGGTACCAGGCCTGACAAATGATCTGGAGAGATGTGGGACAGGCTTTGGAAGAACCCATGCCCTATGTTTCACCTTTTTGGCTCGTCTTACGTCTGCAGCTGTGGGCTTAAATCCCAAACTAAATGTATTTAAATTTTTGAGGAGAGACACCAACTGTATGATACCTTGCAGAGATGCACTGAAACCCTTGCCAGGTACAAAACCATTCTTCAATATTTCGGAAGCTACCATGACTGATGCGGCTGCCACTTTCGGAACTGGAATATATTCCCCTTTTGGGATTTTCTCGACTGGCACTATGTCAAAAACCTGATAGACCCACGGCCCCTTATCGTCTTCAACTTCGATGAAAGGTATAATGGCATCATTCTGTGCACACAAACTATCCTCGCCGTGCACTACAATTTCCTGTCTATCCCATTCAAATTTAACCATCTGGTGCAAGGTAGATAGCATTGCCTTAGCGGCATGAATCAAGGGTCGGCCTAGCAAAAGATTGTAAGAAACCACCATATCTAGCACCTTGAATTCCATAGTAAATTCAATTGGCCCTATTGTCAGCTCCAGCACTATGTCTTCGACTGAATCTTTCCCTCCACCATCGAACCCCTGAACGCAAATACTGTTCTTTTGAATTATTTCATTGTCCACTTTGAATTTGTCCAGGATGTAGAGAGGGCAAATTTTTGTGCTAGAACCATTATCAATCAGTACCCGGGTAACCACGAAATCTTCGCACTTAGTCGTAAGATAAAGGGCTTTGTTATGCTCAGTACCCTCCATGGGCAATTCATCATCAGAAAAAGTGACTCTGTTTACCTCAAAAATCTTGTTTGATATTTTTTCCAAATGGTTTATAGAGATCTTGTTAGTAACATGGGCCTCGTTCAACATTTTCATCAACTCCCGGCGGTGCTCGTCTGAATGGATTAACAGTGAGAGTAATGAAATTTGAGCAGGGGTCTTCCTCAACTGCTCTACAATAGAATAGTCCTTCACTTTCATCTTCCTCAAGAATTCTTCTGCTTCCTCTTCGGCCAAAACTTTCTTCACTAACACTGGGGTATCTTTGTCAGTTTTGGCTTTTCTTAACTCCTCAGGGGCAAAGCATCTCCTCGAGCGAGTCAATACATGGGTCTTGCAGACTTCTTCTCTAACCTCTTTCCCTTTGTAAGCCACTGTCATTCAGCCATAATTCCAAGGGACGACCTTTCTATTGACTGTTGGTAGCTGAGTTACTGGTTTGATAATGACCGGATCTGTGCGAGCACCTTCCACAACTACAACATGCTTGTTTGCTACCCCAGGTACCACCACTTTTGCTTTTTCCTGTTTCACTACAACCCCGCTTGAGGACTCCTTATCAACTACCATAATTGGTTTACTGTCTGTCTCTTTCAACTTGATCAACGACTTTACACTTTTTGACTTTTCACTCGGCCTGACTTCACTGGACCGGATCATCATTACAGTCTGCGAGGGCTTCTTAATCTCTCCTCCTTTATGCACTATCTCAATCATATTGGTTTCATGATGGGATGGCAATGGATCGATCCAATGGGTATCAATGAGTTCTTGAATAGCTGTTTTCAAGTGCCAGCATTTCTTTGTGTCATGCCCTGGAGCACCTGAACAATATTCACAATTCACCGAGTGGTCAAGATTTCTCGGGGGAGGATTTGGCAGTTTAGGCTCAATCGGATTCAACATACCCAACTGTCTCAACCTATGGAATATACTAGTATATGATTCTCCCAATAGAGTGAAAGTCTTCTTCTTCTGTGACCTCTCATTCTTGAAGGCTTGATTTGGTCGGAAACCTATTCCAGGGGGATTTCTATAAGCTCTTGGGGATGGATAGGTATTTTATGGAGCTGGGTAGGTATTCTATGGGGTTGGCGCACGCCATTGTACGTGGGCAAGAGGTTGAGTGTATGTTTTAGCGTGATGGAGAGAAAAATGGGGATCTGGCGGTGGGGTAATAGTATTGTGATGGGCTATATAGAGTGTGGGGGTAAGTTTGGTGGTGGGGTCGAGGTTGGTTATAGTAAGGTGATAGTCCCCTAGATCCAAACCAAGATCTTGACTCAATTGTTGCAATGTCCTCTTTTTTCTTCTTCCCTAGTACACCCCCAGTACCGTTTTGGATGGCCAGGGTGGTCGCCTTAATTACCGAATAACTCATGATCTTGTTAGGTTTGAGTCTTTCCTCTACCATGCTCCCCAATTTTACCACTTCATTAAAGGACTTTCCTACCGCTGACACCAAATAACCGAAATAAGTGGGCTCTAAGGCTTGCTGGAAATAGTCAACCATTTCACTTTCTTTCATCGGAGAGTCAACTCTCGCTGCTTGCTCTCTCCAACGGAAGCCATATTCTCTAAAACTTTCACCGGACTTTTTCTCAATATTCGTCAATGACAGACGATCTAGAACAATTTTAAGTTTATACTGAAAATAGCAAGCGAATGCTTGGGCTACATCGTCCCATGTGTACCATCGACCATGATCTTGTCGGGAGTACCATTCCAAAGCTGAGCCACTTAAACTTTGGCTGAAATATGCTATCATTAATTCATCTCTCTCGCCTGCTCTTCTCATCTTACTACAAAAACCTCTCAGGTGTGCCACTGGATCACCATGCCTGTCATATAAATCAAACTTAGGCATCTTAAACCCTGCTGGTAGTTGAACATGAGGGAAAAGACGCAGATATATGCCACACTTATTTGACCACCTAGTCCCTGCATATTTCTGAAAGATTGTTCCAAGCTCTTGACATTCCTAATCATCTCCTCCTACTCAGGATTCTTAGGTGGCTCCTCAGTTTCTACCGGGAGATCAAAATGAGGAGTGTAGAAATATGGTTTCGGAGCTTTGAAGGTAGGCTCTAGGGGTAATACTGGTTGTCGTGAGTCTAGAACAAAGGCTCACTGGAAGATCGATATAATGCAGCAGGTGGAGGTGCCACAAAAATAGTAGTGATTGGTGGAGGAGGGTATGGGACTTGTTTGGTAGTGGAGCTGGTGGTGTTTGGAAAGTGGTGTCATAGCATTGTTGGTAGGGGAAATGCTGGAGATGATTTCATAGTGGGAGGCTCCTGAGGTTGAGTCAATGGTGGGATATAAGCAGGGTTGGCGGGATAAACCGGTGGTGGATGTCCCTTAGCCCAGGCCTGGTACATTTCGGCCATTTATTGCTTTAACTTATACATTTATTCATTCATCGCATTAACATCCAATTCTTCCACCTCTTTTGACGGATCGATAATACTTTCCTCCAGTTCTTTGTTGGCCATGTTCTACTTGTCTTTTGACCGGGTGTTGTCAGAGTGAGTTGCCAGAATGACAATCAACTAACCACCTGCCTGAACTCAATACATCAACAGCAATCGTGTTAGCAATTAGGGCTTTAACAGATTGGTAACCGCACATTTTGGGGAATGAATACACCTAAGCAGTTAACTATTTTTATTATGTATTTGATCGGTTGCATGCGTCTTCCCGTCTTTCCTTATTTCCCTTTGCAACTTCTGTTTCTTTTTCTTTTTCTTTTCTTTTCTTTTCTTTTTTTCTTTTTTTTTATTTTTTCATTTCTCCCTCTTGTTTTTCCATTGTTTCCTTCTCTTGGTTTCTTATTTACTCTCTTTTTCTTTTATTTTCCTCTCTTGTTTTCCCTCTCTTTTTCTTTTCCTATTTTTCATTTGGTTACGGTCGAATCCTATGGAAATTTCCTACATATCATGACCCCGCATGAATCAGACCAAGCGTAGTTCTTGGGGACATAAATAACGAAACATTTTGGGATTTTCAATTTTTCATAAAAACAAATAAATGCTTTGATTACAAAAACTGACAGACTAAAAAGAAACTAACAGACTCTGAAAAGATGAAAATATAGGATCAAAAGAACAGCAAAAAAGTATAGACTCAAGCAAAGATCACGAATACATTAATGCCTCGAATGCTCCTGGGGCCCGTAGGCCATCGTTCAGCCTCGCCACGGGCATATCTGAAAGATCCCCTAGGAGTCTTTCCAAATCACTCATTATTTACCTGTCAAATGTCATCAATGCCGCGAAGAAAATTGAGGGGGTCATATCCTCACATTCTTGGCATTTCACCACAATGTAATCAGCGATGGCCCTGACCCTTTCTAGGATCCTACCATTTTCTTGCAATAAACGCCCAATCTGCCAGGCCCTAGTTTCCAAAGTTTGTTCGACTGCATGGTTCTGTTCTTGAAATTATTCCAGATCCCTCTCTAGACGTGCTATCAAGGCATAACAATGCTACCTTTCGGCTTTGAAATCTCTTGCCTGCTTAACCATTTCATTTTTAAGGACCTTGAACTTTTTCTTTATACTCACCATCCCTTTATTGTATTTATCCTTCAGTTGCCAAATGAGACTGGCCCGTTCCCCTGCATCCTTATCCAACTTGGCTCAGTCATTTGCTAACTCCTATTCAGTCTTTTGCAAATCATCCTCGAAATCACGCACCTTTTGGGTAAGGCTGTAGATGAGCTTTTCCTCTTTTCTGCTTCTGCCCGGGTTTTCCATTGCTATTTTCATTTTTTGGATTTGGGCTCGGAGAGCCTCATTCTCTTGGACCAACTTTCTTCTCTCATCTTCGGCTTCTTGTGCTTGGAGATCATTGTTGAATTCCATGTCTCTCAGTTTCTCTTTCAAAGCATGAATCTCAGCTTGATATGTCTTTTCTTTTTCCCCCCATGCTAATCTTTCTTGGATTTTGTCATCAAAAGCTTGAATATGAGGTCTTTTGGCATGCCTCTCAGGCTCGGGTTCTGGCTCGTTGTTTGCATACGACCTTTACTCAAACCAAGCAGCGTAGTTTGGATCTACTTCCTCCTTTGCAACATCTGGTACCTGGGTGCCATTTTTCAGATACCGGCAGCTATTATAATCCTTCTAAACTAAAGCCTCGTGCAATGCACACAATCTGATATCGTCCCAATTGCCTCAAGAACTTCTGCGGTGCATATGGCTAAATACTCCCTACACCCATTAACCATAGGTAGCCTTTGGTAGTAGTCATGTATATGGCTCTTATCCTTGGGAAGCATCCTATAATCCACTCAACCTGACCTGCTTTGATAGATTTCAAATGAGATTCCCATGCTTCAAACCCTTCTGGCACGTTGTAATCCTTTACCCTCTCCTTTTAACCGGTGATGAAGTTATATGGGCTCGAGCCATAACTCATGAATCTGGGGTGATGGCGAAGATACTCGATCAACCACATTTGTAGAAGGATATTGCAACCCTCAAAGAATTGAGCCCCGACTTTGCATAAAGTCAACGCTTGATAAATATCTGCTAGCACCAACGGGGCAAGTGTATGATCTTCCCTGGTGGTGAGGATTTGTGCAATTCTAGCCATATGAATATCAACTATCCCTTTGTGACGACCTGACCCGTCGTCTTATGTGTTACTACTCCGTTTTCCCCTTATTGTATTGCTTCATGTTTTTATATCAGTATTAGAGTTGATCGGGTGTAATTGAATTGGTTTTGGTTGAAATAAGGCACATAGCCTCTTAGAAGGATGTGAATTTCGATGATTCGATTAGCTTCGGGAGGTGATTTGTGATCTAGGAGTGTGATCGGAATTGAATTTGGTGGTCCGGTGTAGAAATAAGCTTAAATTCGCGAAGTTGGAATTTTGGCGGATTCTGGTTGATAGGTGAGATTTTGATCCGAGGGTCGGAATGGAATTTCAAGAGTTGTAGTAGCTTCGTTAGGTGATTTTGGATATGTCTGCAAATTTTTAGGTCATTTGGACGTCGTTTGATTGGGGTTTTGATCGAATGTGAGATTCGGAAGTTCTGAAGAAAACTAGGCTTGAATCTGATGTGTTTTAATGGTTTTAGCATTGTTTGATGTGTTTTGAGGATTGAAACAAGTTCGTATGATGTTATGGGATATGTTGCCATGTTTGGTTGGGGTCCCGAGGGCCTCGGGTGAGTTTCGGATGGTCAATCGGACCACTTTATGCTTTAAAAGATAGCAGAAATTTCAGGTTCAGAGTTGCAGGAAATTTTGCTTCTGCAATCGCATAAGTGTCATTGCGATCGCACAAGAGGGGTTTGTGGGGCTGGGCTGTTGTGCATTGCGTTCGCACAGATGTGGATATGATCGCATTGTGTGCTTGGTCAGTGAATTGCGATCGCATGGAAATTTATGCGTTCGCATAGAATTAATTAGAGCTGAGGTTTATTTGTGCATTGCGATCACAGAGGGTCGTTTGCGATCGCATAGAAGAAAATTTTAGACTGGGCAGAATGTTTTAAAAGCTCATTTCCGCGATTTTGGGTCATTTTTCCTCCATGGTTGGTCATTTTGAGAGCTTCTTGGTGGAGATTGAAGAGGGTTTCGGTGGGAATCGATTGGAGGTTAGATTTTTTAACTTAAAATACGATTATATTGTCAAATTGGTCTAGAAATTCATGGAAATTAAGCCAAAAATTGATAAACTAGGGCTTGAGCTTTTGATATTTCAAATTGGGATTTGAAAGGTCATTTGAGCTCGGATTTGGGAGTTCTTGGTATGTATGAACTCGTGGCGAGATGCGGATTTCGGAAATGTAAGTTTCGTAATTTTTCGAGAAGCGGGCCCGAGGCTCAGGTTTTGCTAGTTTCGAGATTTTGATATATTTCGATTGTTTTCGATTGGGTATTGTTCCCTTAGCATATTGTAATGTATTAGCTCTGGTTTTGGTTATATTCACCGCGCGTGGAGACCAATTTGAGGGGAAAAGGCATCGCGAGCGAGGAATTTCACCAGTTCGAGGTGAGTAATACTTGGGAATGATATCCTGAGGGTTTGAAACCCCAAATTTGCACATCTTAGTGCTGTATTGTGGTGACTTGCACGCTGGACCTGAGCGTGGGGTAGAGCACCATTGGGGATCGTGACTAGGTCCGTCCCGGTTATTGGTTTTTACCGCGTATTTGCAAATGATTTGTTGTTATCATTATGACTTGGGCTCATTGCCATAGTTGGGGCTTATTGCCGATTGTTTGAACTCTTTGTGAGCTATCATCACTGTTTTCCTCACTATTTGAAATATTATTTGAACTCAGTCTGTGTGATTTACACTGTTTTATGAACTCAGCTATATTTTACTCAAACTTGGAGATTTAACTGATATTTGAACTNTGCTTTCAGGCCTCGAGCGTTATGTGTGCATATGCATATACATGCATGGATCGGGCTGCACGTCGCAGCGGTGTGATATTGATATTGCGCTTGGGCTGTAGGAGCCCCTCCGGAGTCTGAACCCCTACAGTGAGTGCGGGTACCCAAATGGATCGGGCTACGCGTCGTAGAGGTCATATGCATTGCATTGCATTCATGCATGTACTCCTGTTTTTACTATGTGACATGAAATTTAGCACTCATATATCATCGGCATACATACTGTTACTTGCCTTGTTGACCAGATACCCTGGTATTATATGTTAAGGAGTGTTGTGCCCAAGGGGCCGATTTATGAGCCGATTTGTTCTATCTGATGTAGAATTTATATGCTTGGCTGTTGAAAAAGTAAAAAAGATATTTGTAAAAGAGATTTTTAACTGATCTTGAGATTTTCTAAAGGATTTTCACAGCATTTCGGTTTTTTTTCTCAAAGGGTTGTACAGTCTTTTTATAGCATTTTGCTGTGCCCATACGTGTTTTCTTATCGCTCAGTTATTATTCTCCTTTATTACCACTAAGTTGGAAGTACTCACTTTACTCCCTGCACCTTGCGTGCAGTTGCAGGTTTTATTCACCCGGTAACGGGTTATTAGCAGGACTGAAGGCCATATTGTGGTAGTTGAGCAAGGTGACCGCCAGCGTTCGCGGCACCGCATCCCGTCTTTGAAATTCCAGTTTTACCTTGTATGTATATACTATGTTGGTCCAATAGTAGTGTTCCCTACTTGTTAGATGCTCGTGACTTGTGACACCCCGGTCGGGTTGTGTGGGATGAAATTTAATAGTTAAATGCCATTAAGTAGTATTTCTATTCATTTATGTTTAATAGCTGCTGAAAGAGGATTTGGGGTTGTTGGCTGGCCTTGTCTTCACGAGAGGCGCCATCACGACCAGGTATGGAATTTGGGTCCTGACAAGTTTGTATCAGAGCCTAGGTTACTAGGTCTCACGAGTCCTGAGCAGGGTTAGTAGAGTCTCGCGGATCGGTACGGAGACGTCTGTATTTATCCTCGAGAGGCTGCAGAACCTTTAGGAAAACTTCACTTTCTTGGAATTCTTATTGTGCGTACTTGATTCAGCTTGAGATATAATTCTTGAAATTCCTTCCACACGTCTGTATGTGCACATGAGCGCTCAGTAGTATATGTGCCTGGATGGCTTGTGACTCACCGATCAAGGGACGAGAGGTAATCTTCGTGAGTTCATGTTGGGCCAGTCTGGAGGACTTGAGGCCGGATATTTGCCTATGGCTTGAGCACCGAGGTGCTGATTGTGTGAGTTAGTGTTTGAACTTATATGTTCAGTGTTGTTCTTATTAGCCGGAATGGCAGATGGATATCCATGTGATGAGTATGTTAGTACCGTGGGGTGTATCTATGTGATCTTGGTAGTGGCGAAAGAGTTTACTGAATAATAGATGAGCTGTCGAGTGTTAGATTCCTATTGTGCTTTAATGTATAGTCCGAGTTATGGGCGCGTGAAGAATATTTTCATGTCTCTTAGTTGGAAAGTAAAGTACATTCCATGTGGCAGTATGATTATAGACTCAGAAAGACTAAATGGCGGTGTAATACGTATATGATGGTGGAAGGCATGTTGAAATATTGAAATGAGGTGAAGCAGATGGGTTATCTCCTGCGGAGTGTTTTTGAGCGGTATGATCCTTATGTGTATGTTAAAATATCTCCTGTGTAATTGAAGGGGTATGTGTTCTAATTTGAGGAATTGGGACGCTTAAGAAAATGGACTCAGCTGATGTGGAAATGAATGTGAGGTTTGCAGAGAATGTCAGTGCTAGATGATCTGTGTATTCACAAACTTGTAAATGACTTGAGTTTAATCTCACTATAATGTTGTGGTTTCATTATAGTAAAAGTATTAAGGATTTATTGAGCATGTCCTGGTATTTGGCTTCGAGCCAAGTTGGGGAGGTTGCTATTGATTAGCTGATTTCACTGTTAAGTACTATGTTGGTTCTGTCTCAAGGCATGTTGGCGGATCAGTTCTGGTCGCAGAAAATGAGCCGAGAATGGCGCGTGTGAAGGAAAATTTTGATAAAGGTTGTATGGTGCTTCGTAGATATGAGAAAATACTAGGACGTTTTGAGCTGTTGTTGATAAAGAATGCTCAGTGTATAGAGAAGGAAGATGGTTGTTTGTATCTGTATGAAATCATGTTCTGCGGTGTCAGGGTTCTAATAAGGCACGAGTGGTTCCGTTTATTTAAGGCAGGTGAATTATAGCTAAATAAGAGTGAATGACTCTCGAGAATGGTTTTACTATGTTCAAGATTTTTGCATGTATCAATCAGGTGTCTTAAGTTTGTGTATGTGGCTAGAGACTGCGTTTTCATTAGAAAAGATCAAGACTTGTGGTATTTTATGTTAATCATGGGATTCTATGTATCCGTATATGGAAGGTAATGGTAACGAATTTAGATTCTCAGGAAGTTCTTCAAGGTAGAGCATTCTAGAATGTGGTATTTCTGGGAAGCTTTCGAGAGGGTATTCAGTGGCCTATGGGTCTTAGACAGTGTGGTCTTGTGTGCGAGTCTCGTGTGGTAACTTGAGTGGAGGTATTGTGGCACTACAGCAAGGGAGAATATTAATCAATGATGAATCAGAGAGAAAATTGGATAAATGGGATAGCTTGATAATAAACTGAGTCGGTATGATAAGGATATGATTAATTCCTTGTATGTGTTCGAGGTAATGAGTCTTATAGGTATTGTGCAGCAAAGCTCTGGAGTGCTGGCAGTTTGCTTAACTTGGTTTGGGTAGAAGGATTTAGTCCTGGCAGTTTAGCTTGTGCAATGGAATTGGGAGAAACAGTTCTTGATGTGTTTACCGTGGTTTGAAATGAGTATATTTCCTATGGGTATGTGAAGCATGGAGTGTGTAATAATTTTTCTCCTATATGGGATCATGAAAGTTCTTGACTAGTTGAGTGCGTCGATGTCTGCGACGCAGGAGAGAGATAGAAGTCCTCATGTTA
>MU741884.1:59769-84240 GCA_026770625.1 Nicotiana glauca
GGGGGGGGGGGGGGGGGGGGGGGGGGGGGGGGGGGGGGGGGAGGGTCTCCTTTGTGATTTGCGGCTGACGTCATGAAGAAGTAGCAGCAGCTCCCTAGAAATTCATTTAAATTATTTCTTAATTGATTCCCTCTAATCCCACTTTTAACTAAAAGGAACACAATGCAATGCAGGTGACACTGATTTTTTACAATCGCAATTAATAGATCAACAGAGATTACACCACGAAAGGATACAAAATAGATGACTTGCATGGTCGAGTTCACCGATATTTATATGAGTTCCATAGGTTCACATCCAAACAAATTCATCTTATGCTTCATAAGCATGTATTTGGATTGTTCCTAATGCAAGGAATTAACATGAATCTTAAAGGGAAGTGGTCTTAAAGGAGCATGCAATTCAAGCAAGAGTTCTCGCAAATGACAATAGTTAACTAAAAGCTACTAAAACCCAACAGAGAAGAAGAAAACAAAATTGAATGAATTCACCGGAGGCATTTCAACACACCCCTCATTTTATCTTCATAATCAATGAGGCTAACACGAGATGGAACGATCCCAAACATTTCAAATGTTTATTCAAATATAGCAATCATGCAGGAACTCTCTCAACTACGAGAGAATGAACCAACCATCTGACTCCACATAATACGATGAGCAGACAGATCTGAAAATCATACACAAATAGTCATAGCTTATAAAATATTGCGTAGTTAGGCAGTACGTTAAATTTCGACTAAGAAATAATCCATGGCTTAAAGACTCCAAATTAGTTTACTCTAATTTGTCAATTTGAGCACAAAATGAAAAAACTCAAAGCACAACTAACGCAAAATCAACATTTCAATCAATGACCTAGTAGAAGTGAAGGAGAACTAGTGAAGTCAAATGTCAGATACAGATGAAGTCATATCAACGAGCAAGTTACGAAATAAGTAAATAAAAATAGGTCCTCAAACCAATAACAATATAAAAATTGAGTCTGAAAAAAAAACACGAACCTTTATTAATTTGCCTGAATACAAAATATGGACGGAGTTTGATGACAAAAAAAAAACAAAACGGGCAGCAACAGGATTCAAAGAAGAAAGAAAGAACAAAAACCCGAATAACGTCTCAATCTCAGCTTCAAAACTTCAAACAATCTCCATGCTTAAGAAAACAAATTCAAAATTGAGGTTCAGTAACAGAATCCGTTTTCAGATTAGAGTAGAATGAATTGAAGATAAACAACTTTTTTTTGTTTTTTTTTCTTTCTCTATATCCCTATAAATCAGAAGCAAAAATTTGAAAATCAAAACTAACACTTTATATTTTCTTTACTCTCCAAAATTTCCTCTCTGAAAAATATCTCTCTAAAAATCCTCTCTCTCAAATAAATCCCCCCTTTTTTTAGAACCCCACTACACAAGGAAAATTCTCACCTTATATAGACCCGCAAATTGTCGAACCTTCTGCCCTCAAATTCAAGAAATCTCTCAAGCGAAAATTCTCTCCCCAAAGAAGATTTTCACCACGTTTTTTATGAGAGAGGGACAAATGGAGGGATTAGATTAACTCCAATCCAATCTAATGTCCCCTATTTTTTCATATATCATCCAAAAGGTGAAAATCCAAAATAAAATTGAAATGAGCATGTGAGGAAGAGGGAATCTGTCAGAAACGGTTAGAAATATGTTGATGAGAAGAGAGGGGAGACGCGTTAGGTAAAATTGGGGTCACTCTCCCGAATTTTGACAATTTTGGGAGTGGATTCGGGTGTTTCTTTGGAGAAGAAGAATAGTCGCACGGATGGGGTGTTAGAGATTATGGATCTGGGTCTTTTTTTGTGTTATAATTGGAGTGGGTTGGGACGGGTTAATTAGGAGAAGGGAGTTGGACTTGGGATTCTTTTTGTTGGTCTTGGCCCAAATAGGTTTTTAAGAACAAATTCCCCTTTCCCTTTTCCTTTGTTCTATTATTCCTCTTTTTTTTCTTTTTTATAATTAATTAAAATCCTAAATTGACTCCTAAATTGATCTAATCTTTAAAATTAAGCTAATTATCTACTATAATATTTACAAAAATTAATTAATCCTAAATTAAAATAGTAAATTACTAATTTAAAGCTAAAAGGCTAAAAATTCAAAAGTAAGCTAATTATGTAAAAAAATAAACCCTAAATGCAAATGCACATATTTTTTGTATTTTTCATTAGTTAAAATAAAATAAATATTCATGGACAAATGCGAACAATAACAAAAAATACCACAAAAATTCACAGAATAGAAAAAACTATTTTGTTTTAAAATTATGGGAGTAATTCATATAGGGCAAAAATCACGTGCTCGCAACTGCCTCTCTTTGCTCGAAAACACGCAGAATTTTCGAGCAAAAATAAAGTAAGCGGATATGAGAGATTTTTGCCCGTTTGAATACTCCGTGGGGAGCATTTTTTGAAAGATTTGACCGCACCCTGCTTCTGAGGTTGCCTACATATCCTTCGCTAAAAAGGAATCAAATCAGTGTAGTTTGGGAATGTTTCATGGACAGGGTCCAAGAAAGTTAACCGAGCCTTGATAAGATCGTCTCGTGGTTTAATCTCAAAGATGTTTATAAGGGCGCCCAATTGCTTTTTCACCCATTTCTGACCATCTTCATCTAGATCATTCCACCACATACACAACTGCAATCGAGCCTGCTCCCTGACCACTTCTGGTGAATCCTAGATAGTATTCATTTGTTCCTGTGGAAGGTTAAGGTTAGGGTTGACTCTAGTGGACCCTTTTTGTAAAACAGGTTTCCAAGTTTTATACGAAAAATCAAAGGACTATGATCCTTTCCCTTATATACCAATTTTAGCCAAATGACTGTTTGTTGCAAATGTGGCTCCTTCCTAATTCCACACGAATTTTGAGGCTGGGGAGGACTATTTTATAACACCTCACAAACTTGTCCATTCTTTTACGAAAATAGCCCGTCGACAACTGAAAAATACTCTAAGGCTATCTCGGCAAGAACGATTTAAAATATGGCCGAAGCTGAATCAACTTATTTTGACCAAAACTACATTTACTTGACCTCTAACTCTTTTTTTCTCTTATTTTTTTCAAAAATAAGGCCGAACCTTATGTAGGTTGCCTTAGTATCCCACTTCCGGTGAGAATCTAACCTGCGTAGTTCGGTCAGCTCTGACTCTTTTGAAATAACTCTTTTTATTACTTTTTATTGAAACATTTTGGTAAAGTTTCGGGATATTTTCAAATATTGGGGTTTTTTAAGAACCGGGCTTTATTTCTCCCTTACATCACTCTTGGTTTTCCTTTTTGCTTTATTTTTCCTAGCCGGTCAGCATGCAAGCCGAAACAAATAAATGTTCACGTAGCACATGGAATGCATTAGGATGGTCTGTAATTTTGGGTACATCCTTGACGAACCCAACCCCTGTGTTGAGTCCCCTAAGTCAAATGCACGTGATGCAAACAAGCACTCCTACTAGGGATCCGACATGAAGTTGTATTTTTTTAGGTTTAAATCTTGGGATTTTGATCTAGACTTGGGGTACCCGAGCGGACAATTGGGGCCGAGAAGGGGGCGACGTACCGAAGCACTAAATTTTGCCTAGCCTTGTCTCTTGCCCACCCTAGCTCTATTTGGTATAATTTCTATAGAAAAAGCAGGCTACACTAACGTAAGCACCATTTTCAGAAGAATCAGAGGGTTAGGGTAAGAAGACAATTATATACAATTTAAATAATATTAAAGCGGTAAACAGATAACAATTAACACAAAGGTTCACAAAATACAGTAATATTAACGATAAATAAAGCCAAGTAAAAATCATGAATCAAGCTCGAATTCTTGAACCCTGAACCAGAAGTTCTAGGTTCTTATCCCCAACAGATTCGCCAGAGCTGTCACACCTCCTTTTTCTCTATCGCTGGAAGGGTATTAGGGGAGTTATTTCCAACTTGAAGTGACAATCAAAATGAGATTATTTTATTTAAAGATTCAGAGTCGCCACTTGGGATATTTATGTTGTCCCAAGTCACCTATTTAAAACCCGAATCGAGGAAAGGATTGACTCTGTATTACAGTTCGCAAACTAGAAATCCGGATAAGGAATTCTGTTAACCCGGGAGAAGGTGTTAAGTACTCCCGAGTTCTATGGTCTAGCATGGTCTCTTTGATCATACTTGATTTATTAAATTGTCTAATTACTAATTTTAGAACCTACGTGCATTTACCTTTCACCAATTTTTAATTAAAAAAATTATCTTGAAACGGGTCATGCGTACGTTTACCCATTTGTTTGGCGCGTCAAAAAATTATGTTACGCGAAAGTTTTCACAATTAATAATATTTTTATTGTTATTAAGAAAATTCGGCCGAATTTGCACGAACGGATACTCCGGTTTTCTTTTTAAAATCGTAATCATGTCATGCAAACGTGTACGCAATCACGATAGCCTAAAGCAAACTACGAACATTTGCCATTTTTATATCTAGGGTGTGGAATTTATTCGAGGGCCATGAGTGATTCAATACTCAATAACAGGCAAAGACTGGTACCAGAAGTATTTCACAACTACTAGACATTAGATAAGAAGGCGTTCGAGAAGGTACATAAATGAAACTCAAAATTTAAACAATGAACTGAGTATCGGGAGCTTGATATTTTAAATTTTTCTTCAATTTTCTACAGGTTCTTGGGTTTTTACAAACCTAACTACAAAAGGTTGATACCACAAAATGATATAGTACACACCTTATAAACATAACGCCAATTCTTTCCTGTTTCAGTCAATCTTGTTCACTGGACATTCATAACCATCTGACACTTAGAGAATTTTTTTTTTGGTAGCCTGAGCTATCTCAGCCAGTGTAGTACCATGGGGCATTTGAGTAAGCAGAAACCAATTAGGACATACTTAAACATTGATACAGCAAACAATCTTTATTCTTTCACTATTAAAAGGTCTAGAGAAAGCACAAATACCACAAAACTAAAACAGAGATCAAGGAATGCTAGTGAGTTATAAAGTAAACATACCAATACGCGCAACCAGGTGAGTATGACACCAAAACAAACTAAAAATTAAGGAATGAACCTCGAATTGAAATCTTTGATGCTGATTACATTGGAATACATAGTTTGAGAACTGTTCGGGCTATTTTCGGATGGAAAATAGGGACTGGTTTTGATGGTAAAACTAAAACTTTTAGTGCCTCTTTGGACTGGTTTAAGGGCTGGATCTTAGCTAATTTTAGTGGTTTTCGACTATTTGTTTGGAGCTGGTTTTGAGGGAAGTTGGGGTCGCTAGAGGTGAGATCGAGTTACGGGGGGAGGAGGTGTCATTTGTGATTTGTGGCTGACTTCATGAAGAAGCAGCAGCAGCTCCCCAGAAATTTATTTAAACCATTTCTTAATTGATTCCCTCTAATCCCACTTTTAACTAAAATGAACACAACGCAATGCAGGTGACGCTGATTTTTTACAATCGCAATTAACACATCAACAGAGATTATACCAAGAAAGGATACAAAATAGATGAATTGCATGGTCGAGTTCACCAATATGTATATGAGTTCCAGAGGTTCACATCTAAACAAATTCACCTTACGCTTCATAACCATGTATTTGGATCATTCCTAATGCAAGGAATTAACATGAATCTTAAAGGTAAGTGGTCTTAAAGGAGCATGTAATTCAAGCAAGAGTTCTCGCAAATGACAATAGTTAACTAAAAGCTACTAAAACCCAACAGAGAAGAAGAAAACAAAACAGAATGAATTCACTGGAGGCATTTCAATACACCCCTCATTTTATCTTCATAATTAATGAGGCTAACATGAGATGGAACGATACCTACAGCCACCAAAAAACCATTTCAAATCTGCATTCAATTATATCAATCATGCAAGAACTCTCTCAACTACGAGAGAATGAACCATCCATCTGACTCTACATAATACAATGAGCAGACAGATCTGAAAATCATACACAAATAGTCATAGCTTATAAAACATTGCATAGTTAGGTAATACGTTAAATTTCGATTCAAAAATAATCCAGGGCTTAATAACTCCAAATTAGTAGCTTCCACCCTTAAGCTAGTACTCTCATTTGTCAATTTGAGCACAAAATGAAAAATCTCAAAGCACAACTAACGCGAAATCAACATTTCAATCAATGGCCAAGTATAAGTGAAGGAAAACTAGCGAAGTCAAATGTCAAATACAGATGAAGACATCTCAACGAGCAAGTTACGAAATAAGTAAATAAAAACAGGTCCTCAAACCAATAACAATATCAAAATTGAGTCTGAAAAAAAAATACGAACCGGTATTAATTTGCCTGAATACAAAATATGAATGGAGTTTCATGACAAAAAAATGAAACGGTCAGCAATAGGATTCGAAGAAGAAAGCAAGAACAAAAACCCGAACAACTTCTCAAATTCAAAATTGAGGTCCAGTAACAGAATTCATTTTCGAATTGGATCAGAATGGATCAAAGATAAACAACTTTTTTGTTTTTTTTTCTTTCTCAGTATCCCTAAAAATCAGAAGCAAAAATTTTAAAATCAAAACTAACACTTTATATTTTCTTTATTTTCCAAAATTTCCTCTCCGAAAAAAATCTCTCTCAAAATTCTCTCTCAAAAATCCTCTATTTTTTTAGAACCCCCCTACACAAGGAAAATTCTCGCCTTATATAGACCCGCAAATTCTCGAACCTTCTGCCCTCAAATTCAAGAAATCTCTCAAACGAAAATTCTCTTCCTAAAGCAGATTTTTACTCTGTTTCTGATGAGAGAGGGACAAATGGAGGGATTAGATTAACTCAAACCCAATCTAATACCCCCCATTTTTTCATATATCATCAAAAAGGTAAAAATTCGAAATAAAATTGAAAAGAGAATGTGAGTGAGAGGGAATCTGTCAGAAAGAGTTAGAAATATGGTGATGAGGAGAGAGGGGGGGACGCGTGAGGTGAGATTGGGGCTCACTCGCTCGAATTTTGGCAATTTTGGGAGTGGATTCGGGTGTTTCTTTGGAGAAGAAGAACAGTTGCGCTAATGGGGTGTTAGAGATTAGGGCTTGGGTCTTTTTTTGTGTTTCAGTTAGAGTGGGTCGAGTTGAACCATTAGTTAGGTGGGTTGGGGTGCGTTAATTAGAAGAAGGGGTTGGTCTTGGGATTCTTTTTGTTGGTCTTGACCCAAATAGGTTTTTAAGAACAAATTCCCCTTTCCCTTTTCCTTTGTTCTATTATTCCTCTTTTTTATTCTTTTCTATAATTAATTGAAATCCCAAATTGACTCCTAAATTGATCCAATATTTAAAATTAAGTTAATTATATACTATAATATTAACAAAAATTAATTACTCCTAAATTAAAAGAGAAAATTACTAATTTAAAGCTAAAAGGCTAAAAATGCAAAAGTAAGCACTACTAGAAAAAGGCGGATTCCCCGGATTTACCTGTGGATTTTCTTGCCAAAATTTAAAATTCTTAAATTATAAAATATTATACATGCGAATTTAATTTTCCTCGATAAATCCGCAGGTAATTTTGGTGCCATTAGACGCAAGCATATTACTTGGGGAATTACCTGGGGAAATAATTGGCAAATCCTCTATCAATAGGTGAATTCGTAGGTAAATTTTTATTTTTTTTCGTTTCTGAGTTGGCAGAAAATTCCCCAGGTAACGGTCATGCGGAGTTTGCTGCGGATTATTTCATGGGGATGTACCTGGGGATTTAGTTTTCCAGGGAAAGTACCTGGGGTTATTTTTTTACGATTTTACATGGAAAATATTTTCTGGGGAATTACCAGGGGATTTATGTACCTACGAGAATACTTAGGGATTTATTGTTTGGGTTTTACCTGCGAATATTTTAATTGAAATTTTTTAATATGGATTTACCTGTGATTTATTTACCTTTTACCTACGTATTTATTTACCCGAGGAAATTGCCTGGGAATATCTTGAAGTGGTTTCACCTAAATATCTCCATGGCGAAATATCTGAAGATTTAATTTCTAGTGTAATTAGCTGTGGATTTGTGTATTGCGAGTTTAGCTAGAACTTTTTTCTTGCTGATTTAGCTGAGGATTCCGTCACTCTGAAATTTATCTTTTTTCTAACTTAATGATTTACTTGCTCCGAGCTTGAGTCATAGTACTGTCTTTAATTTGAAAACCACATATGTTGTATTGAGAATTTTTTTAATTACTTACTGAATTATTTTTGTATCGATTTGAAATTTATTATCTCTTTGTGGTTAAGTTTATTATCTTTGCTTCTTAAGCTTATTAATTTAGCTATGCATATATCACTGCAAATAAAAAATTTATACCAAGCTAATCAGAGGACATGAAAAGTAATAGTACCAAATTATTTTATCTTAAGTATAAGATAAACTAAAATATATGCTTGGAAGACAATTATCATATTGAAGAAGTTTGATCATAGACAAAAGTGTATAAGTTTATTTATGTGTCCTCAATATCTTTTTTACATGACCTTAGCTAGATCATATTCAGTATTATGGACGATAAATGCTCATCGTTGTGTGTAGGTAATGAATATGAGGAAGATAGCAATTGCATAAACATAGCGATTTCGAGAAAATTATGGGGTACACACAAATTTAAGAAACATTTCAATTTGATTTTTCAGAGTCTAGCTACAAAATATTTTTTGTGGGAAGAAGTTAGGAATGACTTAGTTATATTGAAAAAAGTAATATTTTTGAGAAAATAATTTTGTCAAACATTCATATCTAACATATCAGTCGAAAATTAATCAAAGTAGTGTCATACTACATTCCCACATAATTTTTTTTTATTTTTTGCGGGATTTACAATAAATTGACAATTTTTTTTCATTATTTTTATCGTTTTAGGATAAATTTTTATCCAAACAATTTAACTTGTTTTCTAATAAATATAAATTATCTTCTTTTTATGTTAAATTGACATAGATGGTCATAAATAAAATTTTAAAATTAAAAAAGTAATCTTTGAAAGGTTTTTACAAATTTTAATTTTATAATCTAAACTTTAAAAAAAAATTATTCATAATTTACTTCAAAGATAATAAAAGATTTAATATATAATTTTTTTTTACAATTAAAAAAAATAAGAAGAACAGAAGCGGGAAACTTAAGCGTCATTGCAAAAGGAAAAGGATCAAAACTTTTGACTTTCAAACCTAGGTTAGGAGTTAGAGAAGACTTCCAACACTAATCTTGGTATTGCTCTCTCTGCCTCAACTCTCTAAAAACTTCTAATAATGATTTTGCTCTCTCCGCTTCCTCCACTCGCTAAGCACCGTCTCCTCCATTCTTTCTCCATGTTTCTTCCAAATACCTGTAAGTATCTCTCCTTTTCTCTTTATCTAATTGTGTTTTCTTTTACGAAAAAGGGTTCAAAATGCCCCTAACCTATTGAAAAGTGTTTAAAAATACCCTTCATCCATCTATTGAGCTAAAAATGCCCTTCCATCAACCTTTTGATTCACTTATGCCCTTTGATCATTTGGTCAATGCTAAATTATTATTTTTTTGTAAAATTAAAAAATAATTATTTTGCAAAATAGTTTTATTTTTTTAAACTAATGAACCCAATAGTCCACTAATTTAGTAAATTCTTCTTCTTCTTTTTTCAGTTTATACAAATATTAATTCAGTTTTTACAAAAAAATATTTTTTATTTGTTTTTTTTCAATTTTTAAAGCATTTTTTTGTAAAAACTAAAACATATTTGTAAAAATAAAAAACAATATTTTTTAATAAAATGTTTTCGATTTTTAAAAATTGAAAAAATATTTTAAACAGAATATTATTGTTTAAAAAAACAAAAATATTTTTACTTTAAAAAAATCTGTAAAACAAAAATAAAACGAAATGCTTTAAAAAATGAAAAAAAATGAAAAAGGAATATTTTCAAAAAACGAAAATATTTTGTTGAAATATTTTTTTCAGTTTTTTAAAAATGAAAATATTTTATTAGAAACATTGTTTTTCTATTTTTACAACCTTTTTTTCCAGTTTTTTAAAAAAAGAAAACTTTAAAAAAAATATTTTTTTGTAAAAACTGGAAAAAAGACTTTACTAAATTAGTGGACTATTGGGTTCATTAGTTTAAAAAAATAAAACTATTTTGCAAAATAATTTTTTTTTAAGCTTTACAAAAAAAAAATTAATTTAGCATTGACCTAACGGTCAAAGAGTATAAGTGAACCAAAATGGTTGGTGGAGGAATATTTTTAGCCTAATAGGTGGATGGAGGGCTATTTTTAGCCCAATAGATGGATGGAGGGTATTTTTAAACCATTTTCAATAGGTTAGGGCCATTTTGAACCTTTTTTCGTTTCGTTTATTATAAAAATTTAATGACACCTTTATGTTTATTTCTTCTAAATCTTTTGTGGAATCATAGTTTTAGGTTATTTGTGTTTTTCATGATGTTCAGTTACTGCTTTAGGCATTTTTGGGTAAGTGAATATGGGTCACCCTTGATTTTTTATACATATTTGGGGATAGAGACGGAGGACTTAGATAATTGGACTAAAATCACTTCCGTACTATGAAATTTCTGTCCACCAGACATGGAGTCATCTATGTAGATGATTAACAAATCAATCATTGACTTAGTCCAGTCAATTGAACATTAGATGACAAAAGGTCTGAGAGGGTTAGTCTAGTATGAGGTGAGGTATCATAGACTATGAGCAATATTTGACCATCCTTCAAGTTGCGTATCACCTTTTGGTTCGGAACCTCATTCAATTAGCAGAGTGAGGCAAATTCTTCTTTATAAAGAGAATCGTAAACATAAAAGCTGAACTAAATTAGCATAGACTTCTATATCAATGCGTTGTCTTAGAATAAAGATGCCCTTGTAACCGTTGTAAAAATATGAAGCACCTGAAACGCGAAGAAGTTATTGTGCATGTTTTTCAAAAAGGGTTCACACCAGGATATTGATATTGGACATCGCATGGAGAGGAAGCACCTCCAATTGATTTGAATGAACATATATATTCAGGTGTTTCGAGTAGTCATATATGCTTCGGAAAAATCTGCTGAGCAAATGAACTGGCACTATAAAAATCGTAGGGAAGAAGGTGTGTTGTGCCACCCATCGGATGGAGAAGCATGGAAACATTTTGATCGAATCTATCTAGACTTTGCTATAGAGCCTACGAATGTTAGACTTGGTCTTTGTGCTGATGGATTTACACCTTATAGTCAGTCAGCATCGCCATACTCTTGTTGGCTGGTGATTGTTACTCCCTACAATCTTCCTCCCGATCTCAACCTCAATCTAATGAATCCTATCCTATAAATCAAGAAACTGAACCACCGATGTCTCCACCGGCCAATATGACTCCAACCACCTCGTGTAGTACGGTTGGCAATGGCAATGATGAGCATCGAATATGGATTAAACCTGAAGCGGATGGGTAATTGTACTAACTTATATTTTTATTATTATATAAAAGAGTGAAAGATTCAACATTTTCATTCATGACCTACACAATGTTGTATGATATACATTATATATATATGATTGATAAACTACCGTATACTGTGTAGGTTTGATCCTCATAAGCCAATTATTGAAGGTATTGCTATTTGCATCCGTAGTAAATTTGAGTTGGCTAAACCTTCTTAGAAGAAGTTCCCACAATCTATTCGCGATATGTGGTTTGAGGAATTCAAGGTAAGAAAATTTATAATCTGGTTCATATTCAAATATTGTTCGTGTGAGATTGTATGGCTAATGCAATTTTTAATTGATACATGCAGAAAAAATTCATATGGCTCCCTCACTATAATGAAGCTATACGAGAAAATTTTGAGAAAAGAGCAGCTGCAAGAATGACCCAACTTTTTCAAGATGTTAGAAAATACTTGCCCGTGAAACCACGTTGGATGGGGGATGAAAACACCTAAGCCGATTTTTATGATTTTTCCATTTTTTATAACAACTAATTTACTAATTAACCTGAAATGTAAAAAAATAAACCCTAAATGCAAATGCACATATTTTTTATATTTTTCATTAGTTACAATAAAATAAATATGCATGAATAAATACGAACAATAACAGAAAATTCCTCAAAAATTCACAAAATAAAAAAAATTATTTTGTTTTGAAATTATGGGAGTAATTCATATAGGCAAATAATTACGTGCTCACAGTTGCCCCTCTTTGCTCAAAAACACATAGAATTTTTGGGCAAAGATAAACTAAGGGGATACGAGCGATTTTTGTCCGTTTGAATACTCCGTGGGAAGTATTTTTTAAAAGATTTGACCGCACCCTGCTTCCGAGGTTGCCTACATATTCTTGGCTAAAAAAGAATCAGGTCAGTGTAGTTCGAGAATGTCTCGTGGACAGGGTCCCAGAAAGTTATTAGAGCCTTGATCAGATCGTCTCGTGGTTTAATCTCAAAGATGATTATAAGGGCACCCAATTGATTTTTCACCCATTTCTGACCATCTTCTTCTAGATCATCCCACCACATATGCAAGTGCAACCGAGCCTGCTCCCTGACCACTTCTGGTGAATCCTCGATAGTATTCATTTGTTCCCGTGGAAGGTTAAGGTTAGGGTTGACTCTAGTGGACCCTTTTTGTAAAACAGGTTTCCAAGTTTTATACGAAAAATCAAAGGACCGTGATCTCTTCCCTTATATACCAATTTTATCCAAATGACTGTTTGTTGCAAATGTGGCCCCTTCCCAATTTCACACGAATTTTGAGGCCGGGGAGGACTATTTTATGACACCTCACAAACTTGTCCATTCTTTTACGAAAATAGCCCTTCGACAACTGAGAAATACTCTAACGCTATCTCGGCAAGAACGGTTTAAAACATTGCCGAAGTTGAGTCGGCTCATTTTGACCAAAACTACATTTACTGGACTCCTGACACTTTTTTTCTCTTATTTTTTCAAAAATAAGGCCGAATCTTATGTAGGTTGCCTACGTATCCTACATCCGGTGAGAATCAGACCTGCGTAGTTCGGTCAGCTTTGACTCTTTTGAAATAACTCTTTTATTACTTTTTTTTTAAAAACATTTTGGCAGAGTTTCGGGATATTTTCAAATGCTGGGTTTTTTTAATAACCGGGCTTTATTTCTTCCTTACATCACTCTTGGTTTTCCTTTTTGCTTTATTTTCCCTAGCTGGTCAGCATGCAAGCCGAAAAAAATAAATGTTCACATAGCACATAGAATGCATCAGGATGGTCTGTTATTTTGGGTACACCTGTCTTAGATGGATCCTGCCCCTATGTTGAGTCCCCTAAGTCAAATGTACGTGATGTAAAAAGCGCTCATACTAGGGATCTGGCATGAAGCTGTGTTTTTCTAGGTTTAAATCCTGGGGTTTTGGTCTAGACTTGGGGTACCAGAGCGAAAAACTAGGGTCGAGGAGGGGGCGACGTACCGGGAGCACTAAAGTCTGCCTGGCCTTGTAATTTCTACAAAAAAAGCGGGCTACGCGAACTTATGCACCATTTTTAGAAGACTTAGAGGGGTGGCGCAAGAAGACAATTATATACAATTCAAACAATATTAAAGCAGTAAACAGATAACAATTAACACAAAGGTTCACAAAATATAGTAATATTAATGATAAATAAAGCCAAGTAAAAATCATAAAACAAGCTCGAATTCTTGACCGGAGTTATTTCCAACTTGAAGTGACAATCGAAACGGGATTATTTTATTTAAAGATTCAGAGTCACCACTTGGAAGATTTATGGTGTCCCAAGTCACCAATTTAAATCCCGAATCGAGGAAAGGATTGATTTATATTACGGTCCGCAAAACTAAAATTCGAATAAGGAATTTTGTTAACCCGGGAGAAGGTGTTAGGCACTCCCGAATTCCGTGGTTCAAGCACGGTCGCTTTGATCATACTTGGCTTATTAAATTGTCTAATTACTGATTTTAGAACCTACGTGCATTTACCTTTTACCTCTTTTTAATTAAGAAAATTATCTTGAAACGGGTCACGACTATGTGTGCCCATTTGTTTGGCGGGTCAAAAATCATGTCACTCGAACATATTCACAATTAATAACACTTTTATTATTATTATAAAAATTTGATCGAAGTTGCGCGAACGCATACTCCGGTTTTGTTTTTAAAATCGTAATTATATTATGCAGACGTATACACAATCACAATTGTATTTTAAACGGCCCTAAAGGCTTTTCTATGAATATTAATCATTTTATTATCTAGGTTGTGAAATTAATACGAAGGTCATAAACTATTTGTTCAACACATCTCGCCTCAATCTACTTAATGGGCTTAATTAAACACTAAATATACTATCCTATGGTCATTTAGTCAACAAGAAAAAGCCACAAATGGGCTTCAAAGTGAAACCCAGAACCAGGAACATTAGAAAAGGGCTTGACATATTGGGCTAAAATCATAGCCCAAGTAAATGACCTTCAGCATTCGAATGTTATTTTACTACTTAAAAGCACTAATATGAATTGCTAATAAAAAAGTGACTTAAGATTTAGAGTAGCCTTAATTCACACGCTGGATTCTGACTTCATATTAAAGCACTTAAGAAAAAAACATGAAAACCAAGACTAAACTTGAAGTATATCCAGCATAAACCAACAACCCAAAAGAGAAGACGAGTGGGTGGAAGCTAAGGAGAATTGGGCCCAAAGACATACTCCATTGCTTAAAAATTGAGCTCAGCTTAATGACTTAAAAAATGGCCTGAGTTAGGCCCAAAGCAGAAACCAATTTAACAATATGATACGTTGGCAAATCAAGGATGCAAGATCAAACACAATAAAATTCCAAATAAAAGATCAAATGACTCTAGATCAATCACAGATTTATCATGACTGGAATCAACCTTCTAACTAATGTCATTTATAGGAGTAATTTAAACATGAATCTTAAATTCTAAAACTCATGACAGTTATGCTCACAAAACTTCATTTGCATAAACCAATATACACATAGTCCAATATTCAGCCCTGCAAGACGAGAACTTGAATGATTCTCAACAAGAAACTAACAACTGTTATAACCCAGAACACAACATCAAACATGAATCTGAATGATTAAAGTCCATTATTCACTTATTGATACAGATGCAAAATGCTACTGCAAGTCACTTTCGCATAACCAATTTCAGAGAAGAGAAAGAAACCTTAATTAACATCTATAAGTAGAAATCTAATTACAGGACATGGCAATAGTAAAAGGAAAGGGGAAATCAGCTTCAAATGGGGTCTTCATTTGACAAAACTTCAGCTCTATTACATGCCTAACACTCAATCCTCAATCATGAGCTAAGAAGGTACCTGGAAATTTGAAAGAAAATGGGGGTGAATAATCAACACATACACAGCAGGAGTCAGCAACAAACAGTGAGCCAAAACAGCTCAAAACCCCAGGAATGATATATAACTAGCTCCAAGTAATAAATGTCAAATAATCCACGACCCAGCCAAACGTTAAATCAAGTTTTTGATGACTAAGCTCAGTCCATTTCCATTCAAGTGGTTCGAAGGAATTTCAGAGGTTGAAAAGAAATTGAAAATCACTCAAAATCCAATGAAATAGTAGCAGTTTTTCTTTTGTGTTTTTCTGAAATTTTCTCTAATTCTCTTAGGTCTCACTTACAATGCAAGATTGAGATGCCTTTATAGGCAAGCAATAGGGCAAGCATCAGATTTTATTTTTTCAATTCTAGTCCTTTTCTAATTCTTATTTTAGCTTAGGTGTCCCTCAATTACTGACTTGTTAACCAAGCTAACCTATTACTAGTTTGAAATTTAATTAAAAACCCCACCCAGCTTCCTAGAAGCTTCTTAATCAGTTACTCAAAAGATTCCCTAGTTAGATTACCTAAACTACCCTTCAATGACCTTGTAATTACCTTAAAACCCACCGGCTCAACTGGCCAAGCTAATTGGGTCATAGAACCCAAATTGAATCCCTATTGGGCCTGTTGCTATTTAGAAACCAATTACAACACTTATGGGCCCAGATTAGAGCTAAAACAAAGTTTACCAAATAAAGAAGCCTGGAACTATTTCTAAAAAAAAGGCACAATTAGAAAACTAACCAATCTAATAACATCAAATTAATTATGGACCTAACTTCATTTAGCTAAGCAATTAAACTGATAGTGAAACTAAAACAACAAAACAAAGTGGATCAAGAAACTTAGATAGTTCAACAAATATAAGAACAGAAAAAGGACCCAGTTCGAACCTAGAAACCCACATGAATTTTGACCAACCTAAGGGAAAGGGGATGAGGAAGAGGGTGAACCAGTTGAAATAAAATCACAAGAGATGAAGAAGAACTGTGATGATCCGACCCGCCGTCTCATGTGTTACTACTCTGTTTCCCCCATTTTATGCTTCTTCATATTTAGTTATCGGTATGTGGTGTGTTAGAGTTGATTTGGATTGGTTTTGATAAGAAATGAGATACTTAGTCTCTTTAAGGAAGGATTAAGTTGGAAAAATCAACCGGATATTGACTTATGAGTTAGAAGGCTCGGATGTTATTTTTGGTGATTAGGTTAGCTTCGGGAAGTGATTTGTGACTTAGGAGCGTGATCATAAGTGATTTTGTAGGTACGGTGTAGAATTAGGCTTGAATTGGCGAAGTTAGTATTTTGGCAAAATCCGGTGGATAGGTGAGATTTTGATCCGAGGGTCGGAATGGAATTTTTAAAGTTACAGTAGCTCCGTTAGGTGATTTTGGATATGTTTGTAATTTTTTAGGTCATTCGGACGTATTTTGGTCGGGTTTTTGATCGAATGTGCAATTCGGAAGTTTTTATGGAACTTAGGCTTGAATCCGATGATAATTGACGATTTTAGTGTTGGTTGAAGTGTTGTGATGATTGGAACAAGTTTGGGTATTGTTTTAAGACATGTTGGTGCTTTTGGTTGAGGTCCCGGGGGCCTCGGGGTGAGTTCGGGTTGTTAAACGGAGATTCTTGAAGTTTGTTGCAGGTTCATATTGGTGGCATCAAGTATTTTCGCTTCTGCGGAAATGGGCCACAGAAGCGGCTCCGCAGAAGCGAGTTATAGGTCACAAAGCGGTCCGTGGTCTGGTAGGGTAGTTCCGTAGAAGCAGAATGAGGTTTCGCATCAGCGTGTCCGCAGGAGCGGACGGTTAACCGCAGAAGCAGTTTGGGTCTTAAGAGGGAGTTCCGCAGAAGCGGAATTTGAGCCGCATAAGCGGAACTGAAATTTTAAATGAAAATCCGGAAAAGCGGGAAATTGGCCGCAGAAGCGATCCCGCCTAAGCGGAAGGGGGATTGCAAAGGCGAAAGTCGACCGGTGGCAGAAGGGTTTTTATTGGACATTTCATCCGCGAGTTCAACCATTTTTCCTCCATTGTTGAGCGACCTTGAGAGCATTGGGCGAGGATTTTGAGAGTCTTGACTGGGAATCGATTGGAGGTAAGTCCCTTGGCCTAATTATTCAAGTTTATTGTAGAAATAACATGTAAATTGGTGGAAATTCATCAAAAATGGGGTAAGTTAGGGCTTGAGAAATTATAAGTTAAAAATAGAATTTGGAGGGTAAAATGGACTCCGATTTTCATAAATTTGATATGTATAGACTCATGGCGAGACGAGGAATCCGGTAATATGAGTTTCGTAATTTTTCGAGAAGTGGGTTCGGGACTCGGGTTTTGCTAGTTTCGAGATTTTTGCTATATTTTGATTGTTTTCGATTGTGTATTGTTCCCTTGGCATAGTGTGATGTGTTCGCTCTAATTTTGGTTAGATTTGACGCGCGAGGAGGCCGAATTGAGCGTCAAAGGTGTCGCGAGCTTGAGATTTTGCCGGTTCGAGGTAAGTAATACTTGTAAATGATATCTTGAGGGTTTTAAATCTCGGATCGCACATCGTAGTGCTATATTGAGGTGACTTGCACGCCGGATAGTGGGTGTGGGGTAGAGAACCACTGGGGATTGTAGCTTGGTCCATCCCGATTGATTAAATTACCGTGTATTTGACTGAAACTACTTGTTATCATCATAATATTGGGCTGACTGCCATGTTTGGGCTTCGGACCAACTATGTGAATCCTTGAGGGATTGATATAACTGTTTTCGCATTACTTTGCATATTATTTGATTTCAGTCCTGAGTTTAAATACTATTTTTGAAATGTTCAGCCATATTTCTAAGATTTGAAACTTAAGCTACATTTTCTAACGTTTTTAGCTAAGAGCTATTACTTTAATATTTCCCAAGTGGCTTACGTGCATGTTCTGGACTGAGGATGGATCGGGCTGCACGCCACAGCGATGTTATGATGATATGGCGCTTGGGCTGTAGGAGCCTCTCCGGAATCTGAACCCCCACAGTGAGCGCGGGTACCCAAATGGATCGGGTTGCGCGCCGCAACGGTCATGTGCATTGCATTGGATCCTGTTTGTACTACGTGTCATGACATTCAACACTCTCATTTCATTGGTATCCATGCTACTTTCTGCACTGTTTACCAGATACCCTGGTGTTAATTTTTGGTGGAGTGTTGTGCCCGAGAGGCTGACTTATGTGCTGATTTACACCATCTGTCTTCGCATTCATTTGCTTAACTGTTGGAAAGAATATTTTCAAAGGAAGTTTTAACTAAGCCCAGATATTTTCTAAAGGATTTTACGGTTTTACTGTTTTCTCAAAGATTTGCACTGCCCTATATAGCATGATGGAGTGCTTTACGTGTTTTCTTACCGCTCGATTATTATTTACTTTTATTACTCATTGAGTTAGAGTACTCACTTTACTCCCTGCACCTCACATGCAGTTGCAGGTATTGTTCACCCGGAAGCGGGTTAATAGCTGATTGAAGGTATTACTACTATAGTTGAGCAAGGTGATCGCCAGCATTCGTGGCACCGGACTTTGTCTTTTGATTCTAAATCTTATTTTGTATATTATTGGCCCTGTAGTTGTGTTCAAATTTACTTAGATGCTCATGACCTGTGACACCCCGATCGGGCTGTGTTGGGGTGTAGATATCGATTATTATTGTCATTAAGTTGTATTTATCTATTCATTTATGTTTAATAATTTTGAAAGAGGCATCGTTGTTCTGTTGGCTGGCTTTGTCTTCATGAGAGGTGCCATCACGATCGGGTTTGGAAATTGGGTCGTGTTAAGTTGGTATCAGAGCCTAGGTTACTAGGTTTCATGAGTCATCAGCAGGTTTAGTAGAGTCTCGCAGATCGGTACAGAGACGTCTGTATTTATCCTCGAGAGGCTGCTAAACCTTTAGGAAAAACTTCACCTTCTTGGAATTCTTATCGTGCGTACTTGATTCAGCTTGAGATATAGTTCTTGAAATTCCCTCCACACGTCTGTATGCGCACATGAGCGCTCAGTATTATATGTTCCTTGATGGCTTGTGATTCCCCGATCAAGGGGCGAGATGTGATCTCCATAAGTTTGATGTTGGGCCAGTCTGGAGGACTTGAGGCCGGATCTTGCCTATGGCTTGAGCACTGAGGTGCTGATCGTATGAGCAAGTGTTTGAACATATATGTTCAATATTGTCCTTATTAGCCGGAATGGTGGTTGGATATCCATGTGATGAGTATGTTAGTGCTGCGAGGTGTATTTATATGACTTGGTAGTAACGAAGAAGTCTGCTGGATAATAGATTAACTGGTAAGTGATTCATTTCCTATTGTGATTTGTTGTGTAGCCCCGAGTTATGGGTGCGTGAAGGATATTTTCGTATCTCCTAGTTGGGAAATGAAGTGCATTGCATGCGACGATATGAGTTCAAACTCAGGAAGACTAAATGACTTTGTAACATATATAATGGTGGAAGGTGTGCTGAAGTACTAAATTGAGGCGGAGCAGGTGGGTTATCTCCTGCGAAGTGTTCTTAAGTGGTACGATTCTTATGTATATTGGTAGAAGATCTCATGTGTAATTGAAGAGTACGTGTTGAAATTTGAAAATTCGGGTCGCTTAAGAGAGTGGACTCAACTGATGTGGGGATGAATGCGAGATTTGCAGAGGATTACGGTAATAGATGATCGGTGTTTTCACAAACTTGTAGGCAATTTGAGTTTAATCTCACTATGATATTGTGGCATCATTAGAGTAAAAGTATTATGTGTTATTGAGTGTGTCCTGATATATGGCTTCGAGCCAAGTTAGGGAGGTTGCTGCAGATTAGCTGATTGCACGGTTATGTGCTATATTGGTTCCTTTTTGAGGTATGCTGGTGAATCAGTTCTGGTTGCAGAAATTGAGCCGAGAATGGCACGAGTGAAGCAAAATTTTGACAAAGGCTATATGGTACTTCGTAGGTGTGTGGAAATAATAGGATGTCTTGAGCTGTTGATGATAAAGAATGCTCAGTGTATAGAGAAGGAAGATATTTGTTTGTATTGGAATGAGATCATATCCTGCGGTGTCAGAGTGCTAATAAGGCACGAGTGGTTCTGTTCGTTGAGTCAGGTAATTTGCAATTTGAATAGGAGTGAATGACTTTCGAGAATAATTCTAATGTGTTCAAGATTTTACATGTAACAATCAGGTGTCTCGAGGTTGTGTATGTGGTTAGAGACCGTGTTTTCATCGAAAAATGTTGAGGCTTGTGGTATTTTTATATCAATTATGGGATCCTATGTATCGATATCTGGAAGGTAATGGTAACGAATTCAGATTCACAGAAAGTTCTTCAAAGTAAAGTATTTTGGAACGTGGTATTTCCGGGAACGTTTGAGAGAGTATTTAGTGGCCTATAGGTCTTAGACAGTGTGGTCTTATGTTCGAGTTTCGTGTGGTAAACCTGGGTTGAGGCATTGTGGTGTTACAGCAAGAGGGAATACCAAGTTGATGATGAATCAGAAGGAAAAATTAAATAGATGGAATAGCTTGATAGTAGACCGAATCGGTATGGTAAGGATATGATTAATTCTTTGTATGTGTGCGAGGTTGTGAGCCCTTACAGGTATTGTGCAACGATGCTCTTGAGTTCTGACACCTTGCTTAGCTTGGTTTGGATGGCAAGATTTAGTCCTGGCAGTTTAGCTTGTGCAAATAGAACTGGGAGAGAGTTCTTGTTGAGTTTTACCGTGGTTCGGAGATGTATATATTTTCTTATGCAAATGGAATGTGTAATGATTCTTCTTCTAGATGAGATTGATGGAAGGTCTTGGCTAGATGAGTTACAGTTCAGTTCTGAAAAGAAGTTCATAAAATTCTTAGGCAATGGGTAGCCTCAGGTTATCAAGGAAATGGCACTGCTAATTGGAAGTGATTTGACAAGAGTATATGTCTCAAAAGAAGGGTAATGTGATTAGACTGATGATACTTCGGTAGTATTGCGGCACTTTCTTGCTAGATCGACTACTGATATCTGAGTTTGTTTGATGGCACAGGAGAATTTTATAATATCTTTCGAAGAATGATTGGGTACTCGAGGTGTAATATGTAATCATACTGCAGAATTTAGGATCAGGTACTGTGATTCGTGTGCTATATGGAGTCGGGGACCGGGAGTTCTCAGGTTCAGACCGTGTAGCGGTTATGGATCGTGTCTATTGGTACCGCTAGCGGCTATTGGGATTTGGAAGCCCGAGTGGATCTTTCTTTGCTTGGTATATTAGATTCTGGATATGATATTAGGGTGTAGACTGGTTGTCTCAGTGTTGGATTATTCTAGACTATTGTGCTATGGGTTATGTCGGAAAATGCCAGAGGTTGCATGGTGGAGTGCATCGGATTATGTTCTAGCAGAGTGGTTGTATTCCAAGACTAGCGGACGGTTGGGAAGGATTGGTTTTCTTAATTGGGCCTTCGTGGCGGATGTCAGTGCAGAGGTTTCTACCATTGATTCAGTTCCGGTATTGAGTGACTTTTTCGGATGCGTTTCTTGTGGCCGGGCGAGATTGTGGATTTCGGTATTTATTTGGTGCTGGGCACCGTATCATACGGCTCTTGAAGGAGTTATAGTAGTGGGAGGAGTAGCTTCAAGCTTCTTGGCATTGAGTTCATTGGCAGGCCAATGTGGCTACATATTTAGCTTGAGTTAGCTTGGTTAGTCCCGAGTTGTATTGTTGAGGCATAGGCTGATCCGATTGTATTGAGCTTGTTAGTGATCTAAGGAGATCTCTGAGTTGCTTTTCTGTGCTGTGAGACATTATGATTTGTTGGATATGGGCATATGTGGTGCAGTTCTATTAAGGATTCAGAAAGGAAGTCGAGCGGGAAGAGTAAGTGAGTGTTGCTTGGTGTATGGAGTATTGGTTATGGCCTATCGGGTTGTGTGTCGCGTGTTATTTGTTTCACCGTGGGTGTAATGGATTGCTTGGTTTCAGACATCAATTTGTGCGTGGCTGTCTATTTTGAGCATGGTGACTTGAGGTGTTTCATGTGTAACAGTGTTTGGCTAGGATCGCGTGTTGTGGAGAGGCCACGTGAAGTTATGACCTTTCGAGGAGAGTTCAGGTAGTCTATTTCTATGATGTGAGACGGGGTCTCAACTTTGTGTTTTAACGGTATTGATGAGCATGAGGTACAACTCTTCTGTTTGAGTTATTTGTCCTAATTTGAGTATGTTCAGATCGTTCCTTAATGGTGCGTGCATTATGCAAGTTGTGGCTTAGGCCTGTATTGAGGTGTCGTATCACCAAGGTGGTGTGTTGAATTCTAGGTGATCGCTGGAGTCATTAATGAATGCGAACAGATGTGATTTCAGCTTGTTCGAGGGTTAATATCGAGGTTTGGCCCGAAAATCTGTTATGGTATTAGTCAACAAGGAAGTGGCTTCATGTATGGGTGACCTGAGGAATGGTTACGATTTATCGCGTGTTTTATTTATCGATGGCAGTATATGAAAGTGATGGAATAAGACTTTAGATAAATAAGAGGTTTTCTATTGGTATTTGGTTGTTGTGGGTAACTACTGTGAATAGAAGTTATCATTTCGAGTGCTTGGATTATATGGTATATCATGTGATTTCACGGAGGCTGCAGGTATAGGTTATTACAGCTGGTTCGGGCTCATTCTGAGTATAGATGTGAGGTTCTGATCTTGTATATGATTTCGGAAAGTGCTATGCGATCCTATGATTTATGGTTTAGATGGACCGTGAAATTTCAGCTATATTGTGTTATCGGACCTATGAGAGATAGGGTGACGAGGGATCACCCCGGGTATATGCTTGGCAAGGTCATTCAACTATTGGGTTGCTTCTAGTACAACTCTGGGTACGCTCGAGGACGAGCATTAGTTCAAGTTGGGGAGGATGTGATGACCCGACCCGTCATCTCATGTGTTACTGCTCTGTTTTCCCCATTTTATGCTTCTTCATGTTTCGTTATCGGTATGTGATGTGTTAGAGTTGATTTGGATTGGTTTTGATAAGAAATGAGATACTTAGTCTCTTTAAGGAAGGCTTAAGTTGGAAAAATCAACCGGATGTTGACTTATGAGTTAGAAGGGTTGGATGTGATTTCCGGTGATTCGATTAGCTTCGGGAAGTGATTTGTGACTTAAGAGCGTGATCAGAAGTGATTTTGGAGGTCCGGTGTAGAATTAGACTTGAATTGGCGAAGTTAGTATTTTGGCAAAATCCGGTGGATAGGTGAGATTTTAATCCGAGGGTCGGAATGGAATTTCGAAAGTTGCAGTAGCTCTGTTAGATGATTTTGGATATATGTGTAAAGTTTCAGGTCCTCGGGTTTTTGATTGAATGTGCAATTCGGAAAATTTTAAAGAGCTTAGGCTTGAATCCGATGAGAATTGATGAATTTAGTGTTGGTTGATGAGTTTTGATGATTGGAACAAGTTTGGGTAATGTTTTAAGACATGTGGTGCTTTTGGTTGAGGTCCCGGGGGCCTCGGGGTGAGTTCGGGTGGTTAAACGGAAAGTTCTTGAAGTTTGTTGCAGGTTCATATTGTTGGTATCAGGTATTTTTGCTTCTGCGGAAATGGGCCGCAGAAGCGGTTCCGCAGAAGAGAGTTATAGGTCACAAAAGCGGTTCTGCAGAAGAGAGTTATAGGTCACAAAAGCGGTTCGTGGTCTGGTAGGGTGGTTCCACAGAATCAGAATGAGGTTCGCATCAGCGGGTCCACAGGAGCGGACGGTTAACCGCAGAAGCAGTTTGGGTCTTAAGAGGGAGTTTCGCAGAAGCGGAATTTGAGCCGCAAAAGCGGAACTAGAATTTTAAATGAAAATCCACAAAAGCGAGAAATTGGCCACAGAAATGGTCCCGCCTAAGCGGAAGGGGGATCGCAGAAGCGAAAGTCGATTGGTGACAGAAGGGTTTTTATTGGACATTTCATCCGCGAGTTCAACCATTTTTCCTCCATTGTTGAGCGACCTTGAGAGCATTGGGCGAGGATTTTGAGAGTCTTGACTGGGAATCGATTGGAAGTAAGTCCCTTGGCCTAATTATTCAAGTTTATGGTAGAAATAACAT
>MU741884.1:90974-130459 GCA_026770625.1 Nicotiana glauca
TCCTGAGGGTTTGAAACCCTGGATTGCACATCGTAGTGCTATATTGAGGTGAGTTGCACGCCGGATAGTGGGTGTGGGGTAGAGCACCTCTTGGGATTGTGATTTGGTCCGTCCCGATTGATTAAATTACCACGTATTTGATTGAAACTACTTGTTATCATCATAATATTGGGCTAACTGCCATGTTTGGGCTTCGGGCCAACTATGTGAATCCTTCAAGGATTGATATAACTGTTTTCGCATTACTTTGCATATTATTTGATTTCAGTAATGAGTTTAAACACTGTTTTTGAAATGTTCAACCATATTTCTAAGATTTGAAACTTAAGCTACATTTTCGGGCGTTTTGAGCTGAGAGCTATTACTTTAATATTGTCCGAGTGGCTTGCGTGCATGTTCTGGACTGAGGATGGATCGGGCTGCACGCCGCAGCGATGTTATGATGATATGGCACTTGGGCTGTAGGAGCCCCTTTAGAGTCTGAACCCCCACTGTGAGCGCGTGTACCCAAATGGATCAGGCTGCGCGCCGTAGCGGTCATATGCATTACATTGGATCCTGTTTGTACTACGTGTCACGACATTCAACACTCTCATTTCATTGGCATCCATGCTACTTCCTGCACTGTTTACCAGATACCCTGGTATTAATTGTTAGTGGAGTGTTGTGCCCGAGGGGCTGACTTATGTGCTGATTTGCACCATCTCTCTTTGCATTCATTTGCTTATTTGTTGGAAAGAATATTTTCAAAGGAAGTTTTAACTGAGCCCAGATATTTTCTAAAGGATTTCACGGTTTTACTATTTTCTCAAAGATTTGCACTGCCCTATATAGCATGATGGAGTTCTTTACGTGTTTTCTTACCGCTCGGTTATTATTTACTTTTATTACTTATTGAGTTGGAGTACTCACTTTACTCCCTGCGCCTCGCATGCAGTTGCAAGTATTGTTCACCCGGAGGCGGGTTAATAGCTGATTGAAGATAGTACTACTGTAGTTGAGCAAGGTGATCGCCAGCGTTCGCGGCACCGGACTTCGTCTTTTGATTCTAAATCTTATTTTGTATATTATTGGCCCTGTATTTGTGTTCGGATTTCTTTAGATGCGTGTAACATGTGACACCCCAGTCGTGCTGTGTTGGGGTGTAGATATTGATTATTATTGTCATTAAGTTGTATTTATCTATTCATTTATGTTTAATATTTTGAAAGAGGCGTCGTTGTTCTGTTGGCTGGCCTTCTCTTCACGAGAGGCGCCATCGCGACTGGGTTTGGAAATTGGGTCGTGCAAGAACTTACCCATTTAAAAAGAATCGAACCCTGGACTCGAACCTCTGACTTTTTTCCCAAATAACGTCAAACATTTTTTCTTTGCAAGAACAAATAGACAGCGTTATTAAGGGACGAAACCAAACAAAAAACTCGAGATGGAAAGAGCAGTGACCCTCATGCACCAGTTTAGGACTTGCGATTCTGGAACTCAAAACCCTAGATTTAAAATTTGAATGGTTTTGGGGGTATTTGAGAGAAACAAAATGTGGATTTAGGATAAAGGGAACTAGGTGGTTATAGGGTGTGATTTTGGGAGAGATTGGAGGTGGCGCCGCCCTTGTAATGACCCGACCGGTTGTTTTGAGCCCTAGCACGTCGTTTAGCAGTCTGAGGCCATGAGCAGCTTCATTTCAAGTATTGTGACTTTTTCGCATGGTTGAAATTTAAATTTAGGAAGATCGGAGTTAAATTTAAATGAATTCTCATTTGTGAAGCTTAAATTTGAAAGAATGAACTAGGATTGGAATTTTGAGTAAACAACCTCGGAATCAGGATCTGAAGGTTCTAGCAGGTTCGTATGATGATTTTGGACTCGGGCGTATGCCCGAATTGGGTTTTGGATAACTCGGGAGCGTTTTGGCGCCTATTGTGGAAGTTAGCATTTTGGAAGAAATTTCATAAGTTTGGCTTGGAGTGCATTTCAGCGTTATCGATGTCTTTTTGGGATTCCCGGACTGGGAATAGCTCTGTATGGTGATTCTGGAGTTGGGAGCGCGATCGGAAGTGTATTCGAAGGTTCGTAGGTCATTTTGAAGCTATTTGGATAAAGATAGAAATTTGAAGATTTTTGGGAAGTTTGACCGGAGGTTTACTTATTGATATCGGAGTCGGAATCCAATTCCAGAAGTTGGAGTATCAACAATGTAAAATGTGACTTGTGTGCAAAATTTGAAGTCAATCGGACGTGATTTGATAGGTTTAAACATCGGAAATAGAAGTTGGAAAGTTCAAAGTTCATAAAGCTCGAATCGGGTTGTAATTCATGGTTTTAGCGTTGTTTATTATGATTTAAGGCTTCGAGCAAATCCATAATGTGTTTTGGGAGTGGTTGGTATGTTTGGTTGGGGTCTTGGGGGCCTCGGGTGGATTTCGGGTGGCTAACGGATCGAATTTGGAGTTTGAGGAAGAGTTGGAGCTGCTGCTTTTGGTATTTCCGCTTTTGTGGATTTGGGACCGCAGAAGTGGCCCCACAAAGGCGAGAATTTGACTGCAGAAGCGGCCGTTAGACCGCATAAGCAGAACCGCTAATGCGGTATAGTTTCCGCAGAAGCGAAAAGACCTGGAGGCAGAAAGGTTGATTTAAATCGTGGGTTCAGTTCATTTCTCCCATTTCTTCATGGCTTGGGCTATTTTTGGGGAGTTTCAAGAGAGGATTTTTGTCGTCATGGTTAAGGTAAGTTATCCCCATTACTTTTGAGTTAAATACATTGATTATGTATGGATTTTTAGCATGTAAATGGGTAGAAAATTGAGGGTTAGAGGAAGACCTAGAAAATTAGTGTTGTTGGGTTTTGACCATGAGTTTGAGTATGGAATTAAGAGAAAATCATATATTTGAGTTCATGAGTTCATGGGTAAACTTTATCTTCGAGAAATTTCAGATTCCGGGCACGTGGGCACGAGGGCATTTTTGTTAACTTTTCGTTCGGGGTTAGGAATTTTTATAAATTGGGTTGTAAAGTATAATTGAGCATGTATTAATGGATTTATATGATCGTTGGCTAGTTTTGAGCATTGTGTGTTGGTGCAAGTCTTCGGAAGAATGTAGAATGCCAGTTGTGGATCTTCGGAGCGAGCTAAGTCTCCTTTCTAATCTTGTGAGGGGGAATTTACCCCATAGGTGAGTTAAACTGGTTAAGTGTTCCTATTTGTGGGGGCTACGTACGCACGAGGTGACGAGAGACCGTGTGTAGCTACTATTGTGCTATTGTATGGTTAGTCTAAGACCCAAAAGCATGTTATATTTGAATTAATTGTGAACCCATTGATTGTTTGAATTGCTTAGATCACATTAAATTAATAAATGAATTTCTAAAAAGACTTAAGCTTCGTTTTCTTAAATTATTAAAGATAATTGGCCTTTCTTGGATAATTGCTCCATGTTGACTTCTTGACTGATTGTCTGACTCTGTGTGTTTATTTTGGAATGGGCCGAACGCCTTGGGAGATTAATAGATGCATTTGTAGGCGGCCCGTCGACCCTTGGCAAGTGCACATTTATTTCTGTTGGATCGGGCCGTCGCCTCGGTGTGATTTCCGCATGCTTGTGTTGCTGTCTGAACTTAATTAAGTTATTATTGCCTTTTCATGGCAAGAAATCTTGGAAAATTTCCTATGAAAGAATTATGTGTTTACTTGTTTCCTCTATCTGGATTAAAATCATGTTTATAAAATAAATCCACTGTTTAGTATATACATATTAAGGATGAATCATTATTGGACCATCATAGAGCATCAAGTTGACCATCTCGTCTCTACCCCTTCGGGATTAGGCTGGATACTCACTGAGTACACGTTGATAACGTACTCATACTACACTTCTGTGCATTTTTGTTGCACAGGTATATATACCTCTAGCACCCTACGGGCGTAGCAGCACGGACGTTTCTGGGACTATGTGAGCTGCATCATTCGAGGCGACCGTAGCTAGGGTAGTCCCTTCCAGTGTACTGTATTTACTTTCCGTCCACTGTATTCCGGATGGATGTTGTATTTTATTTCTCTTATCAGTAGTTGCTCATGTACTTGTGACACCAGGTTCCGGGATGTATTTGGATTATTTGGAAATCTTAAATGTTGTTTAAATATTTTATTTATTTATTCGAAATAATACACTGAGTCTTGTTTAAAACGTATAAAAGAAATATTTTTCAAAAGTGTTAAAATGAGATTTAATTAAGTATTTGAGTTGGTTGGCCTGACGGCAGTATCCAGCGCTACCACGATCCTTAGTGGATTCTCGGTCGTGACAGCCATGGTTGGGGGTTGAGGATTTAGGGGCGGCGATTAGGGTTCTTGACCGGTCTCTGATAATTGAGACACTAATATATTAAGGGTTACCCACTTCTGAGCCGTTGGATCAATCCAACCTCGACGGCTCAGATTCGTTTCAACTTATTCGAACGGGGTCGTTTTGACTGGGTTGGGAGATGGATTGGGTAGGCGCTATTTGGACGGGTATTGGGCCAATTCTGGTGGGTATAACCGGGTATAGGACGTGATTCATTTGGGTTGAGTAAAAAAATTAAGATTTGGCCCTAAACTAACTCTCTTCTTCTTTATTCCTAAATTCAAATCAATTTCCAAAAAATTCCTTTTCTTCTTTTTCTTTTCAAAATTAGATCAAAATCTGAATTAAAACCTAATTAACCTATCAAAACACTAATTAAACCCAAAATTATAATTATCACCATTAATTAACTAACAAATTAAAAGGAAAATTACCCCAAATCGAAGTTACAATTAAAAAATGCAAATTAAACTATTTTTTATTTTCCTTTTTTATAAAATAACTTAATTACTTAATTAATCCTAAAATATCAAATTAAATCCTAAATGCAAATGCACATATTTTTTGTATTTTCATTAGTTAAACAAAAATAAAAATGCACAGACAAATGCAAACAATTTAACCAAAATGCCATTAAAATTCACAAAATTGCAAACACTAAAAGAAATTATTTTATTTTGAATTTATGAGAATAATTCTCATAAGAAAAAAATCACGTGCTCACACCATGTATTTGTAATTCTTACTTGCACTTAAAGTCACAATTATAGTATGGTTGGGAACCACATTAGTAGATCTTGTGGGGTGCCTAACACCTTCCCCTCGAGATAATTTCAAACCCTTACCCTATCTCTGGTTTCCTAAATCAAATTTCTTCTTGGTGCCCTAATGCACTTAATCATTAGGTGGCGACTCTTCAATTGCAAACCCAATTCCCAAAAGTAAATGAGTTGTACGCCCAAATATCATAAACCCAATTTCGCGAGAAAAAGGGGGCATCGACATCTAAAATACTTAGATTTAATCAGATACTATTTGAAGGGTTTTGTAATTTCATTTATCAAGGTATGACGCACGAACTTTATAAGTTTTCAAAATCAAAGACACAGATGAAGAAATTGAATTTCAATTATTTGTGGAAACATATCAATTGGTAGAACCCTTGATAAAGGAAAGAGATATTGTGTATGAATCACTCACATATTATTCTGAAGAATGATCCCTCCCAACTATGCCGTATAAAAAGGACTGAGTGGTTGTTGCAAATATAATCCAGTTTATAAGTCCGGAGTTGAATTCCACAGAGAACTAAGGCTTAGCTACAGCTGTTCACTATCACCAAGAAGACAAGCCTGAATAATTTTTAACTTATAGATATTAAGATTCTTGTTTTTAACTAATTAACTAATAAATTAAAATAGTAAATTAACAACTTAAGATACTAAGGGTTAGAGATAAGATTAAGTAGGTCTAGAGTTATGATTTCCCCTACTGTCGGAATCCTTCCCGCTACGTTTTTTTATAAATTCGTCTAAGTATTCTCTATTGATCATGAGAGCTCTGACTGTCATAACTCTCTCCCAAGTAATTATCACAATTTACTAGGCATATTCTCCCGAATTACGCTAGCTGGCATTAAGTACGACATACTTAGATTGCACCCAAGGTTTCGTTATCGCTAATCCCACCTTTAAAACCTCAGTATTGATCCCTCATATATGTTAGGAGTGATGTTGTGCAATAACTACCCAAATATACACTCTCTCCCGAGTAATACACACTAAATAGGCACAGTCGATTGAGAGCTCTTCAACCAAACACAATAATAATGTAGTTGAACAAATAGAGAAAATACTACAGCAAAGCTATATTAACTTAACAGAAAAATCATGCTCCAATAGGTTCCATCAAAACCCTAGATAACAAATTAGCTATTCATAATAGTATGCAAAACTACAATACTAAAATTCATAACCAATAACGGAAAGTAGGAAGAAGGAAGTGAAAAACTCGTAGAAATATTCTCCGCCTTGCTCTTAGTGTGTTGAATCTCCGGTCTCCTTAGCCTCCTTAGGTCTAAATTATGTTAAAAGTATGTCCCTGTTCCTTCAAAGTAGCATTTTTACATGTATTTATACCAAGTAGGGTCAAGCTTAGATGAAACACCTTTTTTCTACCCGAAATAGGACTCTGGCTCTGTAAAATTTGCACACTCGCGCCGCACCTTATGGCGCACTATGCGGCGCAACAGTAGGGAAGTTGAGGGAGCTATTTTCTGATAGACTGTTGGGAAATTGCACAGATGCGGTGAGTGCTGCGGCACACAATGTGGTGTAGTAGTGGGAATTCGCAAAAATGCAAAACATGAATGTTTTAACCCTTTCAAATAGCTTTCCAACGATAAATTGTAGAGCCCAAACAGAGTTCTGAGCGAAACGTTATGCACATTTTACTAGACAATTCATTGTATGCCCGCTCGATTCTCCATTTCGTTCTTCACTATCATCTGTTGATCCCCGAACACGATCCCGGCTTGATTTCTTGGGCTTTTACTGAGACTTCAAAGCTCCAAATCACTTGAATTCATTTCATAATATCTTCATAGCTCGGAATCACTCCTACAAGATATAAAATATATAATTTAGTACAAAACACTAGCGATTAAAGCTCAAACTCAATTAAAGTGCAGTACATTAGAGTGTAATAAGCGACTAAATTACGCAATTATAGCCTATCATCAAAGAACAACATATAAGTTATCATGCTTGCATATCCATCATTTGAGTCTCCAACAATTATTCCAATAATTATATTTCGATTTTGCCGATGGACGAATATACAAGCATAGGCCTCATGCTTGTTTGGGTAATAGCAATGAGATTTCCCAATATCATGCTAAGAATAACTAAGATTTTCAGAAGAACATGCCATACGTTTTATGAGAAATAAAAAAGAATATTGAAAATTTGAGTGTACGGGCTACATGAGCCCCTAGTAGTTTATCGAATAAATTGATAAGTCGGGCGTTCCTGGTCCAGCAACCAAAACAAGTGATTTCTTGGTCACGACCAGCTAAGGCTAAAGTTCCATTAAAGAGTGTTTCCACGTGTGATAACCTCCTTAGATAATATAAGGTTTTCATGAGGCTGATCTTGAGATGCCATCAAAGCGTGAATACCTTCGTTTAAGAGAATATTTTTGGTGTAGAAAGTCTCAAATTCAAGATTTTCCACTCCGTGAATTTCCTGAGAAACGAAGTCATAGGCACATAGGTTTAGGGCTAGAACGTCTACTCCAAGAGCACTCATCCATAAACCGATTATTGGTACAAATAACATAAAGAAATGTAACTAACGTTTACTGGAAAAATTAACCCCAAAGATTTGAGACGAAAAGCGGTTAGCGGTGACCATTGAATAAGTTTTTTCAGCTTGAGTTGGGTTAAAAGCACGAAATGTATTTGCACCATCACCGTCGTCAGATAAAGTATTTTCTACGGTTGCATCATGAATGGTGCATAGCAAAGAAGCGCCCAATCGGAAACTCCCATCATATGAAACAGGTTGAAGATCCAATTATGAAACCCTAGAAAAAAAAGTATAAATTGAAATATAGTTGTTATACCAAAACAAGGTGCAAAGAACAAACTAGACTTACCTTATAGATAAATCATAAATACATAAACAAAAACAACAATTAGACCAGAGAATGTGATTGCGTTATAAGGTCTCAATTGAACAGATCGAGCAAGTTCGAATTGACGTAACATGAAGCCTAGTAGGCCAAAAGTTCCATGGAGTAACAAAAGTCCACAGACCCCTTAATTGATACCAACGAGTAAAATTTCCTTGTGTTTCAGGACCCCGTAGTAACAACAACCAATGTGCTAAACTATTAGCATGAGTAGAAACCACAGAGGTTAAGAAATTGTGCCTTCCAAATAAGAACTGTCCAATCCATGGGTATACCATGAAGTTACAAAGATTGTACCTGTGAACCAACCCCCTACAACGAAATAGGCACAATAAAAGAGTAATAGGCCGGACCGGCCTACAAAAATAAAATGGTCCCTCCGTAACCAATCATCCATGATATCAAATAAATATTTTTCGTCTTTGGTAAACTTACCAAGGGCTAGTCATAGTGATCCTCCTATTCAACTACTTCGACCATTTCCGAGCACCTCATATATTTTCCGGGGTGTCCGAAAATCCGATCATCTTGTATAATTTCTCTTGCACGACCCTTTCCGATGGGTTTCGAAGATAAAAATTCTTTATTAATTAGCCCATAAACTGACCTAGGCAAATTTATGAACTCCATTGGATTATTCCTTCTAACTAAGCATATGAATCATGAATTGTCCTAATAAGACAATTCAATCAATTCTTTGGTTTGAAAGAAATCTTCAGACCAAGCGATCTCTTTCCTTCGTACTTCATATAAATAAATCTAAAACCCTAGAGTAAATGTTTACACGGATCGAAGGAAAAACGACAGTTTGATCAACTATTTATTTTTAGATTCTTTTATCTATTAAAAAAAGAGATAATCTACTATTTTTACTTTTAGATTTTCCTTTTAGAAAATCTAAAATTCAATAAAAATAAATAAATAAGAAACTTGAAATGAAAGTCTCTTTCCGGGATCTATTTTTTATTACACTGTTGAAACAAAATAAAAATACCAAATGCAACGATATTGAAATTGAAGCCATGATCTCGTAGATATACATAGAAATCTATAATCTACGTAGTATAATATAGATATATAATCTAGATAGAAACTAATGATGAAATTAATCTTTGATTTGCAATCAAAGAAAGATAATAAATGGCTCTTATGGTGTGACTTGGAAGAAAGGCTTCTCTGCAGAGGAAAGAAATAACAATTTATTCCTATAGAAAATATAGTAACAAGAAGATTTAATAGGAAATATCGACAAATTCTTGTGGAGTCCAAAACAAAAAAAAATAAAATTAAAAAATAAAATCAACTGCTAAAATTTTACCTCTATCGAATTTTAATATCACAATAGCGGATATAGTCATGATTCAATAGGTCGGGTCCACTTACTTTTTGTTTTATTGATTTCTAACCTTTCGAATGAATATGGTTGGTATAATGGAAAATAGGAATATTCGGTGATTCAAGAAGTGAATTTTCATTATTCAAAAATTCATAATAATGAAAATTGACGAAATAAATGTTCAATAATAATTAAGTATAATCCCAATCGGAGCTATTCCAAGAATAATTCACTTCCGATCGCCCTCTCAACTCCAGAATTACCATACGGAGCTATTCCTAGACTCGTAATTCCAAATGGACATCGATAACACTGAAATGCACTCCAAGCCAAACTTAAGAAATTTCTTCTAAAATGATAACTTCCACAATAGGCGCTAAAACGCTTCCGGGTTATCCAAAACCCGAACTGGGCATACGCCCAAGTCCGATATCATCATACAAATGGGATGGAACCTTCAGATCCCGATTCCGAGGTCATTTACTAAAAAATCCAATCCTAGTTCATTTTTTCAACTTTAAGCTTGTCAAATGAGAATTTTCATTTAAATTTAACTCTGATCTTCCTGAATTTAAATTCCGACCATGCGAACAAGTTACAATACCTGAAATGAAGCTGATCATGGACTCAGACTGTTGAACAACACACTAGGTCTCAAAACAACCGGTCGGGTCGTTACATTCTCTCCCACTTAAAAACATACGTATCCTCGAACGTGCTGAGAACTACACTGGAGTAGTCTGATATCACTGTTTAGCACCTCATGCACCTTCCCGTTCTATCACAACTCAGTTGAGCACATTAGCTCGATAAGTTCTGAAGATACTCCCTTTTATTCAAGCAATTAAGCCTTAGAGCCCAATTCCAACATCCGAAATTCTATGCCAGGCCTGTTTCCAACATACGATCACTGTATCAATCACTATACGCTGTACTCAAACATGACTGCATAAGTTTGCTAAATTCACACTTTGCATCACTTTACTCATAGGACCAAAATAACATTTCTGTTTGAATTAATCAAAATTCCACGAATCTGATGCTCCCATTGCACCTCATGACCTACATAGGTCATACTCTAACTATTACAATACCGCTACGACAGATGAGATGCTGAAATTCATAATCAACTGCCGAGTCAACCAATCATCGAGTCTATACTCTTGACAAGAAATATTACCACATTCTGAACCAAATAATGATCTTCGCTCATTAATATACTTTATATAATCAGATTGCACTAATCCTAAATCCCATCATCTCGTCTCACCCAGTACAAACGGCTCAGGCAATAAGCCACTCCGAATGCGATCAAAAGTCTCATATGACTCCACAATGTGCCAATAGGCCACCAATCCGAATACAAAACAAATGAAAATCAAACTCTGGAAGAAATTACCTAACCCCCGCACTAATACGGACTTTCCTAAGAAGATAGAAAGCGAAACACAAAAAAAAATAACATATAGAGGACCAGACTCGATATTACACTATTGCGGCGCGCAACCCGATCTAAATAACATACCCATGGCGGTGTTCCACCCGATCCACACATAGATCTCACATAAGGAGATTGCACTTCGAGCTAAATCTGCTCATTACAATAAAAAACATCGAATTTCGGTCGTAAGCATGCTAAGTGCATAATACCATCCCCGGGAAAATACATAGCGATATAGGCTACAAACTCAAGCAAAACTAAGGTGCGATACAAGATCTAAATCTCAAGAGTCATCCTGCTCACATAACATTATCGCAACGCGGAACGTCAACACATAAGAATTTACTAAGCCGCCTCACAACTCATATGGCGCAATACATCATTACCTGGAATAGCTAATGACAAAATAACACCTCGACTGTTCCTCCATAAGGAACGCTCGCTGAAATGAACACAACTGGCCTTATATAAATCCTTGTTCACAAATAAATCAATCCACCGATCTCAAGCCGATTTTTTATTGTACCAACTTGGCCAATGACCTTTCCAAGATCCGTAGTAACTCCCTTTTGCCTCGTATCACGTAGGAATAACCATCATAACTGGAGCAACCTCCTCAGTTCATAACCCAATATACAAAGTGCCCTCCAGGCATAAATTCTCAAACTAATAATATTACAACAATCCTCATACTTGGTTTAAATCTTTAGCCAATCAAGTGACTACATGTTACACTTATACAATCTTCCCGTAGGACACGCTCCCACAATCTTCCGAAATAAATAACGGGTCCTCACATCTAAACCATCGGACGCACTAATGCTGAAAAGCGATCCAGAATCCTTAACCAGGATGCAAATCCTCTTTCACAATCGATCTCAGATGACGCTGAATACAATACCAACTTACTTTAATCATTCAACCCTTTCCTTGCTCATCCGAGCCCATGACATCCTTGTCAACACCGAACTGCAACCTTGATCCTCACTTCACATTTCCATACCTCTCACCGCACCCAACGTGCCAATATACGATAGGATACGATTTTCATCATAACTCTGAATTCATTAATATTTTCACATTTCATCGTATAAGAACCTTGCACTTAACTCACTTCAGGAGAATCATGGCAATACACAGGTAATTTCCCATAACCGTAGAATATGCAAATCTGCAAGTAGTGGTCCAAGCCACCATAGCCCTTCCGGAATCCGCTTCTACTTAATAAGCCATAACAGAAAAATGCCATTGATAAATTATCAATCACGGTAGCAGACAGGCCTCATATCTACCGCCACAAATCATACACATAACTTGATCTCGCGGACCGAACTGATCACTGGCCCCAATATTCCAATTCAGCTATGGCTAATCAATTTACCTTCTTCCAATTCCTCCTTGCTTGCCTTAAAATAAGACTAACTCCATTCAACACATAACATACTCCATCTACACTCGCCCCGAGTGACCTTGAATCACGAGACCAAGCAGTCTTAATTCCTATGAACTATTTCATAACACCCAAATGCTACACCACAAGCCAAACATCCCGGAACATTCTGTGCCTCTTCTCATAAACTGCTACAAAGCTTGATTCTTAGTTGTACTTATAGGCTTTAAATCGTTGAGCACCACTCTTTAACTTCTGAAATCACTAGAACCATTATTGAGAGCCACCCGCTCTGGCTTGGTCCCAAATATGATTCACTCCGTAATTTTTATAACACACGAATACTCTCTCGGCGAAGCACCTGGTGAAATCACTTCTTCTGAAACCTGTATCTATACCAGGCATAAATCCTAAACCTTTTTCCAAGTCTGAACATGAGCCAAGAAGGCTAACCGTAGCACATCCTTAATAGTTCCTCCGCTCAATTTACTAGCTATGGTCTTTTCTCGTAAATGGATTAATCCATCAATATGCTAATAACCAGAAATTACGTAAGTAGTTAATCATACAGCCCAATCATAAGCGGTGGGACTCTCTCACTTAGCTTGAAGCCATCATTTCACCATTCTTGAGTTCGCCCGACCTTTTTGCCTCTTATTGACATAACATCCCATCATAAGTTATCAAAGTTTCTCGGAATCTTCCTGTAAATCCCCATCTTTCATATTCTGAATCATTAACCACATTCGCACGATCGATCTCTTTGTTGAACAATCAATATAATTCTTTGCAGAAACTTTGCCAACCATGCGACCGCTAACCTGCTCACGGGGAATAACCCACCTAAGGGAATCACCTCCCGATATCTTCCCACGCCGCTGCACGGGGTACATTCCCTACGACACCAATAGCCCATCCTGAGTCCAAGCTCACCTTCCAGTTGCACAAGTCCATTCGCCCCCCTTGCGGACATCAATTAAATGTGCGGCAACATCCTTCCAAATTCAGGGCTATGTTGCACCCTCCTCCATTTCAAGCAGCTCATTTCCACTATATCAATATTATGCCGCATAATAGCCCATACTTCACATCATACCCGTAGGCTTCAATCACCAAACACTAAAATCCCCAATTCGATCCAAACTCTCTTTAAGGCGCGTAGGCATCCTACTACCAAGCCCATATGCACACCCACCACTACAAGAAAAATGGCCTATGGCAACACCGATAAAACTGTTGCCAAAAATAGATAAACCGTTGCAATATTCCTATTGCGACGGATTGGGCACCGTTGCAAGATAAGGCATTGCAATTGGTCTGTTGCAACGGTTTTTTGTGACGGTTTCGAAGCCGTGGTCATAGCTGTATCTATAGAAACGATTTTACAGTAGCCTAATACAACGATTATTAAAATTTGTTGCAACGAGTATGAACCGTTGCAATACGACTATTGTAACGGTGCAAAACCGATGGAATAGACCTACTGGAATAGTTCATTGATATAGTTTAGCTTATTTATTGAAATGATTATTATTATCTATTGCAATGGTCACTACAAGCTAGTGTAACAGTTATTTCAGCTATTGCAACAAATTTCAAGCTATTACAACATTTATTACAAACTATTGCAATAATTTTGACGAGCTATTGTAATAGAGTAAATTATAATACGCTGGAATTTATACAAACTATTAAAGGAAACAATATTCATCCACAAAATCATCATCAAAAATATCCAACTAGTATTATCCAAATATAAGAGAATATTGACTAACAATTCAAAAGTTAGATTGCATATAAGTTTGCAAAATATTCAAAAATAAGTATAGTCCCAAAACATGTGAAGATATAAATCAACCAATTCTTTTTAAGTAAGGTCTTCACTGCTTTCATCTCCCATTTGTTCATTTTCTTCACCTACAAATTCAAAAGACATAACAATATTTAGAGGGTGAGGAAAAAAATAAGCATATTCAACTAATACTTCAACAAGTAAGAAAATTGAGGTTATCTTTAACCAACACTTCATCTATTTATTACTGTAACTACTTTTAGATGACTAGTTTTTGAAGTACAAAATTTATAAGATCACATCAATAATAATAGTAAATGTGTATATGTGTAAGCGCCAACAGTCCCATCATATTGATGTCAGGGATGTTTTGAACGCAAAGAAACAACAAAATTTGGAGCTTGCTAAATCTACGGGAGCTTGGTTGATGTTGGAACAGGCAGGGCTTCACATGTATTGGAGGCAGGTTCAACAAAGGAGAAGGACAATCCTAATCCTAGTTTAACTGGACTGTTGGTGCTAAACAGATTATTCCAGCTGGTGCCGTTGGTCGTGGTGCAGTTTAGAATCCCTGCTGATATCCCTACCGCTACTGCTTTAGCAAGGATTTACCAAGCTGTGGGTTCTGGTTTACATAATAAAACTATTGTGGATAGGATTGGTTCCCAAGGTGAGGGTGCTACTATGTGACTGATGGAGAGGTGAATGTGCATAAGGCCTATACTATAACTGTTGAACAGGTTGCTACTTTGTTAGCCTAAAAAGACTCTTCTGCCTCTCCTGCTTGCTGCTTGCTCAAAACAGAGCCAAAAAAACAAATAAGAGAAGAAGAAATAGGAAGGGAAGAAAGAAGAAAGAAAGAGCCTCTGCTCTGCTGGATGAAAGATAGAGCACAAAAAACAAGAAGAAGAAAAAGGAAGAAAGAAAGAAGAAAGAGTTGATCACCGAAGAAAAAAGAAAGAAAAAGAAAAAGAAAAAAGAAGAGGTTGAAGTCGAACTGTCGAAGAAAAAAAAGAATAAGACAGCAACGGTTACTGTTGATGTAATAGAAGAAGAAGAAAGGAGAAGAAGAAGACTGAGTTGGGCAATTCTGCAACTTTATAACACTAAGATGGGCAATTCTACAACTTTAAGGAAATAGTCTAAGGTGCATGCTAGAATTGCGAGGCAACAGGAAGGAAATAAGCTGGAAAGGAATGTGATCAAATGGCAGTAGCTAAACATGTTATTCATCTCACTACTGATCAGCTTACTACTGGTACACAAACAGCGCTTTTGAAGGGGGGAACCGAGCAGGTTGTGCATAAGGAAGATACACAAGTAGCTGCTGAAAAACCAGCAGCTCCTATAGCTACTGCCGTGCAACAGGTAGGTGTGGAAGAAAGAGCATGACAAGTTCTTTTCCAGGCAAATCTGGAGCAAGTTGTGCATAAGGAAGATACACAAATAGCTGCTGAAAAAATAACAGCTCCTATAGCTATTGTTGTGCAATAGGTAGGTCTGGAAGAAAGAGCTAGACAGGTGCTTTTCCAGGCAAATCTGGACAGTTGTGAGGCAGAATGCATCACCAGGCGCAAAGAAAAAATAGCAAAATTTGACTGTTTTAGCAGGTCGACAAAAAGCTCCAATGACAGTAGTTAATCGAGCTCATACACTGTTAAAGCACCCATCACTTTAAATTCAGGATTAATTAAAAAATGCAAATTTCTAACTGTACAATCTAAAAATTAGAAGCATCAATTACAGGATTGCGAGGATTCTAACCTTGATTGTTGCTATCAAGAGATGGTCGATGAATTTGGTGAATAGCTGCTGCTTGTGTTGAGGAAGCTTCACCTAATGGACGAGAATACAATGTTGCTAAAATATTAACATCAATTGGTAATCCAGAACGTTGAAGTTTTGCTATGATATCTTCCGTAATTTCTTGTCTCATCATTGTCTTTTGTTCCTCATAGTGTTCCTTCTGTTCCTCAATTTTTTCCTCCAATCTTATCATCCTCTCTTCCATCTTTTGCATGTGATCATTTGTTGCATTTGAAGAGGGTTCAAAATGTCCCACTTTTCCTTTCAAAGAGGTTTTTGTAACCCCTCGCCCATACAATCTCAAACGTCCCGGATGTTCGGGTCCCATGATTGATGCAAATGCATTAATTGACTCATCACCATTTTCACTTTGTTGCATTTCAATACTCTCCATTTTAGCCTATACAAATAAAAAAGAGAGAATTCCAATAAAGAAAAAGTCAATATGAACATATTTTTCATCCAAACAAAATAGAAACATAAAGAATTCGCATAATTTTTCTAATTGTATCTTCATTCGATTCCTTGTATGTTAGACCGAATTTTCTCTGTCTTGTAGCGACAAAGATATCCTTAAGTGATAGTGGATCAGAAGTTTCTTTCTCTTTTTCCTGGACACATTAAAAGTAGTATAAAATATCTTCTTAAAAATGATAACAAGTTCATATTTAATGATAAATAAGAGCAGATACCAAATCATTGCGGACTATAGCAAAGCTTTTTTTGCCAGCAGTGTATGGATCCTTTAACTTTTTCCGATTCTCAATGTTAGTTGCTGACATTTTCTGCAAGTAAAATAATAAATTTCAATTCGAAACTGTCATAAAAGGAAAATAATTATTTTCCTTCATAAATATTTCTTGACAAAAGTTAATATAAATGAAACTGTTTCTCAAAAACATACCTTGTGTTTATCAGAGTTCTAATATTCGAGAAGTTCCTTAAATTGATATGCTGGAATATTTTCAGGTTTCTTTTCCATTCGAATTTCATCATTATGATATGTTTTAAAGTGATCTTTTTCAATTGACTCTTATACCTTCTCCAAGCACCTTGAATTGCATCCAGAGTCTATTTTTTTGCAATTTCAGAAATATTATATTTTTCCTACAAATTGTTTCAATGGGTTAGTGCAAAAATATTAAGCATGTACAACCAAAAATAAAATTGAGCACTGAGAACCTTTGTATATTCCCACAAATCATATTTTGTGTCGATTTTCCTCCAATCAAATATATCAAGAGGACAAAAGGTCGAATTCCTTGCCAATGGACCGAGGAAGCTGCCAAACTCCATCACAACATCTTTAGTAGGACCAACAGGATGACCAAACTCATTGACCATAATTAACTTACGTTCACTCCTTCCATGTACATTTAGCATCCTTGTTTTACCTCTTTTTCTTTTTTTAGTACAAGATCCTACAATAATACAAATCAAATTGCACTTATTAGTAGATGAACAAGGTAAGAAAATTCAGATTTTACATTAAAATATTGATTGTGTTGTAGGGGTGGTTGAATCACTTTATAAATGGGCTCCTACCCTCTGATGTTGTGGCATTGGTAGCTGATGTTCTTCTATAAATTATTCAGAACCTGACGCTCTTTATTTAACCGTATAGAGCTAGCTGGAATATTCGTTTTTCTGGTCCGCATCAACCTTTTCTGATTTGCCAAAGATGTAAGTGTTCCAGCTTGAACGAATGTTGAGATTTTCACTTTTTTCTTTTGTCTTGTCCCTTCTTGAATCATGCCTACAATTTTGAAGCAAATAAAGATATCAATAGCAGGTAAAGAGGGAATAAAAATTATCAAGAGCAGAAAAGAAAAAAATATAAAAGAATATCTAGAATGAACTTCCTGCAGTAGATGTTTGACAAGAGATAGTGAAAGACAATAACTAGAGCATATTCTCAGTTACTCATTGAAAAGGAACCAAAAAACAAATTTAGGAAAGAGTCTCATAGCTAGAGCATATTCTCAGTTACTCATTGAAAAGGAAAAGAACATACATAGAAAAGAGTCTCAACTATGATCCAGAAGAAAAGGATTAAACTCTCATAAGACACAATTGTATGTGAAACCAAGAATTTAGGTTAGAGCACCATAATTTCATGGCAAAACTGTATGCTCTTGTTGGATAATCACTTAAATAAACTCCAACTTCAACATGCTCCCAAAATCAACTAAATAAGTAACAAGGAAGCAAGGTCCTGGTTAGTATCTTACTTCAGTGCATCAGAATGGCACATTTCTTCTTTTATATAAGGAGCAGATCAATGTCAGACATGCTTGTCTTTGTCACAATAGCAATCACCACATTTGAATATAGGAAAGTTGAGATATCATCTTAAATTTGAAGGAATTACATCAACCAACAGTGAAAAAACTATGTGAAGCCTATAAATAGGTTATAAATCTTGTAGACACGACCAAGGACCAAATTGTGGTTTAACACCTAAATCCATCAAGTAAAGACACCAACATACGTTTCCAATAACATATCACAATTTTAAAAATTTAATCATGATTGACATGGAAAAAATAATTAATTTACAATCCACAAAAATTGAATTATAGAATAACCTAAAAAGTAGATCAGATCAAGTATCATTCTTTTCCATTCTCTTTCAAAGCAATGGTACAAAGAAGAAAAGAAGAAAATACAAAAATTAATCTTCTAATGTTACCATATTCAATAATCAGGAACCATCCAATCTCAATCAGTGTCATCAAAGTCATCTTCCTCTTTTGATATTTCCATATCTTGTGAATGTTGTGCATGAAATGGCATATCAACAACATCACCAGGTATATCTGCTCTCGATCATACGACGTCACCATCAGGTAATCTATTTGATGAACCAATATCGTCGTCGAGCTCACTCCAAAATGTATCTCCAATATTTGGACAATTTTCTTCCTCCAAATCATACAAATCAATAGGGATTTTGGTCCTTACATAATAAATATTTTCCTCATTTGGATCCTCCACATAAAAAACTTGATGCACTTGAGATGCCAATACAAAAGGGTCATTAGTACTGCATAATCGGTTGAAATTCACTCGAATTAACCCATATCCATCTATTTCATTATAAAACCAATCACATCTAAACAATACAACACTAAAACAACCCCAATAATCAATCTCAATAATATCCTGAATAGCTCTATAATAGGTAACCTCTCCATCGATAGGATTTTGGTCCCTAGCACTAGCAAAACTATCAATTGTTGCTGATAAAGTCACACCATAGTTTTGAGTCTTTAATCGTGTATCTCGTTCCATCGTCTGAAATTGGTATCCATTGATGAAATATCCAGTATATCTTTTTGCCACTATATTAGGCCCTTTAGCTAGCCATCGTAAATGATTTGGCACTTCAATAGTTTTAACTTTCTCTTTAAACTAATTACTAAATTCCTTGCTGTGATTCCATGCCCGTACCCATGCATTTGATCTCGTATGATTATCAATTAAACACTTATGTTCCCTGCAAGCATGATATGTTTCAAATTAAATTTTATGAATGACGTTCAAAATATTTCTATCACATATAAGTAAATTAATAAAGTTTAACATACAAGTGATAATTAAATATCTTATCTTACTTGATAAAGTTATCCACCTGTTCATCTCCAGTATTGAACAGAACATATCGATGTGCTTCAAAATATAACTGTAAATCCATAGAAAAAACCTTGTCCTTCCTTTTCTTCTTACTTCAAATTGAATGGCCTATCTTAGGGAATATAGGTGATAAATTATCTCCCTCTGTTTCAGTTCCCTCATCATCCTCATATTGGTACCTACTGAATCTTGTTTTTACCCCATCGTGTAGGTATCTCGAACAAAAGTTCAAGCATTCTTCGGCTAAAAATCCCTCCGCAATTGATGCTTCCGGATGAGCCCAATTACGAACAAATGCCTTATACTTACACATGTTTCTCTCTGTGGGATACATCCAACGAAGATGTGCCGGACTACCAAGCTTTATCTCATTCACTAGATGGATGGGCAAATGTACCATTATATCAAAAAAGGTTATTCATTGATTTCTAACTGCATTGTATTAATATCTCTCCGCCGTATAACTTTGCTACATATGGCTCTAAAGAAGTTCCCCAACCTAATTAAGGCCAAAAAAAAATTCTTGGGCAACACTTTTCTAACGGCAACCTGGAGCAAGTAATGCATTATAAAATGAACATCATGGTTCTTGTACCCCGGTATTTTCATCTCATCCACTTGCACACATCATGATATATTTGAGGCACATCCTTTTGGCAATTTGGCATTTTTTAAAACACTGCAAAATAACTTCTTCTCTTCTGTCTTCATGGAGAAACAAGCTTTAGCCAAATAAACTTTTCCATTGTTATCTTTTATTGGTTGAAGCTCCTTCCGTATTCCCATCTCTTGCAAGTCATATCGAGAATTTACATGATCCTTTATTTTTCCAGGTATATCCAATAAAGTCCCAAGTAAACTATCACAAATATTTTTCTCTATGTGTATCACATCAATATTGTGTCACAATTTATTATGTGCCCAATATGGCAATTCCAAAAAAATAGATTTCTTCTTCCACGGACCCCCACTATCTCGACGCCTCTTCTTTTGGCCCTTTCCAAACATATTATTGAATTCACGAAGCTTCTACACCCGATAATGGAGTAGGTATTGTTCTATGATTCTCCTTACCATCAAATGATTTCTTATCTCTTCGAGATGGATGATCAGGAGGCAAAAATGCCCGATGACCCATGTAACACATCTTACGACTATGTTTGAGATATTAAGAACATGTGTCATGATTACAAGTTGGGCATGCCAATCTCCCGTTGGTGATCCATCCAGAAAGCATTGCTAGTGCTGGAAAATCACTAACAGTCCACAATAATGATGCACACAATTGAAATGTTTCGTTAGAATCAGCATCATATGTTTCCATCCCGATTTCCCATAGTTCCTTCAATTCAGCAATTAGTGGTTGTAGGTACACATCTATATCCTTTCTCGGAGATGACGGACCAGGAATGATAATAGACAATATTATATACTCCGGCTTCATGCAAATCTATGGTGATAAATTATAGTTCATTAACACAACAGGCCACGTGTTATGGGAAATGTTCATGGTTCGAAATGGGTTTAAACCATCACTTGAAAGACCCAATCTAACATTACGAGGATCTCTAGAAAATCCTCATGCAAGGAATCAAAATCTTTCCAAGCTTCACCATAAGCAGGATGTCTTAAATTTCCATCATTGAGTCGTTGAGTAGCATGCCATCTCATAGCTGCAGCTGTTTCAGAACACATGAATATCCTCTTAAGCCTAGGTTCTAAGGGAAAGTATCTTAAAACCTTTGCTGGGACTTTAGAGCTTGCATTAATCAATGGATTAATAACATTCTTCCATCTCGAAGACCCACACACAGAACAATTCTCTGCCTTCTTGTTGTTATTCCAAAATAACATGCAATCATTAGGACATGCATGTATTTTTTCATAATGAAGACCCAAATCTTTTATCAGACTTTTCGCCTTATAAAAAGACTCGGGTAACTGAGTAAATGGGAATGCCTCTTTCAGTAAGTCTAGAATATCTGTGAAGTCCACATTACTCAACCCATGAATGCACTTTAACAAGTACAACCGAATGGTAAAACTCAATTTAGAGAAATTCTCACACCCCGGATATAACTCTTGTTTCCATTTCTCCACTAATTTGAAAAATCTTTTTCCATCTTCAGATGGTCCCTCTCTCACTCCTTCATCGTGTCTGAAGTCACCCTGAACATTTCTAAAAGTATCATGAAGTAGTCCATCAATATCATCGTGCATATCAGAACCTTTATCATCACTGCTTCGATGTGGATTATTTCTCGAAAACCCTTCCCCATGAAAAATTCAATTGGTGTATCCTTGAACAAACCCATAAGCAATTAGATGATCCTCCACCACATTTCTATAATGCCAACTACAATTAGCACACTTTTTACAAGGACATAATATTTTATTTTCTTGGGAAGCTCGTTCACATGCCTTATCAAGAAAATTATTCACTCCGCGGATATACTCATCAGAGGATCTTCGAATACCCATCCAACATTTATCTCCATTACTCATTGAATATCCTATGAAACACAAAAGTAAATTAACAATTAATCCCTGTTCCAATAAGACACACTTGTAGAATTCAAATATGTTGTTGTATCACCAAAGGTAATACATGCACCTTGATTCATATCCAACTCCCCGATATTAGCACTATTTATTCAATCATCCATTTAATAATTGCTTCCCGCTTTTCCAAACTAATTGGAAATATTTATTGCAAATTTGGAAGCCACTAGAAAAGAAAAAACAGAAAGGTTATAAAGTTGATTATTTATCAACCACACCTAACCTTCTCAAGACATGGAGGATAAAAGATCATGTTTTAGGTTTCAATTTTACACATAGAAATATACTGATAATTTTGGGGATATATACTCGACCACAAGCATCTAAAAGGAACCTTTCAGTTATTCTTTCTGTATACTAATATAGAGGCTCTTTCTGAAGACCCTCGGCGGAAGGAAAAATAAAAAGTAGTACTACAAAACTATCAATTTTGAATCAGGAGTGCTTATTTGTACTATGCTTTTCAAGCTGACTAGAGTGCCACAATAATCCACCTTGTATCAGCAATTAAAATGAAAAAAAAAATTGTACTTAGACATCTTGCATATAAGAAACAAAGCTATATATTTTGCCACTGTAATTTAATTACCCAAGAAGCATAGAAGTCACTGCCTATCATATCTTGGACAACACATCTACAACCAGATAACTACTATGAAGTATGAATACATGAGACTTAAGGAAATATTTGGGGCTTGCAATGATGTAATGAGAAAGACGCAGTAGCCTCTAAGCAAAACATGTATATATCACTCGAAAGTCATAATACACCAGAGGAGAAGGGATATGGTTCAATTCACAAGAGAAAACAAAAGGAACTGTTACTCTAGGCAGACCTGAAGAAAATTTTACAGGAAAACATGTTAGTTAACAAATTTGCAGAATGCGCTTAGATGTATAACGTCAATGTCATGTTAATCATAAATAGTTTTCCAATTGATCTTCAAGATATATCAACAAAAACATGGGAAGATCTCAAGAGGATGTATTAATTCAATCAATTTTCACTGAATAGAAGAGATGATGCACGAATAAGAACGACGTAAGGAAGCCAACAGCTCCAGTTGCAAGCATAACAGCAACAGCCATTAATATATAAGGCTCTTAAGATCAAAATCAAGATAGTTGATTGAATAGCAGAAAATGTAGATTGCAACTGAACTTTTGAGACTTATATTTCTAATTATGCATCCCATCTTGATGGCCACTTAATATCACTCATCATAGAAATAACCTCATAGCTACCAGCAAATCCCTAACCTTAATCATCTGTCCTACTGCTTCAGGATCACAATAAGCATATGGTGTTAAATTCTTCAGCAAATTTATGTCATGCTGAAAACTACAAGGAAATATTTCTATTGGTTGTTCTTGTCAAGTATCAGAAATCCTGTTTCACACCAACAATATTCTAAAATCTCTAAATTGGTTTTGGTTATGTACTTCACTGTGACTCTCGGAGCATTTGTAAGATTTCAGTGTGTTTAAATATTTACTTTTGTAGTTCTATGCTATGCTTTCATTAATTAAATCTCCATCAATTCAAACCAAAAAACAAAAAAAAAAAAAACTAAGAAATTGAACAGTTGCAAATGGCGGAACTTTGCAAAGAGGAAACCAAAGCAGACAATTCCACAAACTGAACCATCAGTTTCTCATTCTCAACATACCACTCAACAACCATTTTAGAACACAAGAGCAAAACCATCAACAAACCAACCAAAAAAGTGAAATCTCAAGATATAAATAACAATTTTCTCTAACTCTCCAGCTTTTGAATTTCTCTATTCAAGTTTTAGAACTTTGTCGACCTCAACGATGGAGTTTCGAAGGGTATTTCTCATTTTAATTTCCTTCCAAATAGTAATAAACTCAATATTTAGCACAAAATCAATTTTGAATAAAATTTAGCTCAATGAATTGAAACCCAGCTTCTAAAACACCAATTTTACTAAAGCCCCAAATTTTGAGCAATTTTCTTTAATTTTTTTTATCACAGAATTTTTGACGGAGTTCTCAAATTTTCACCAAATTTGAGATAAAAGCTTTAAACCACACTAAATTTAAACATCAAACATAAATTAGAACAAAATAATGACTTCAAAGAAATTCATTTGTGTATTTTGTAAGCTTTTCCAAAAACCCTTGAATGGTAAATCTAGAGAGAGAGAACTTTCAAGCCATGGAGAAGAGAGAATCATGCACACCTTTTGTGGTAGAGAACAATATTATATTTGGTCGAACAATTCCTTCGCTGGATGTGGATTTGAAGAAGTCTTCAATTCGCTGAGAAGGGTTTTATCGCATGAAGATCGAGAAAGTCAGAAAGGAGAAAGAAGTTCCTATTTTGATATGTATACTTTAATTTTTGGTATTAATTTTTAATTATAAAAATGATATCATTCGCAGATTTAGTAAAATATTGGAGGAAAACCAAATTGTCCAAATAATATTTTTTTAGAAAGAACCGTCCCCATAGAGCTATTTTACCAATCTGTCTCAGTAGATATCTCTGTGGCAACGGTTATTGTACTACTGTGACGATTTCATTTTATTACTGTCTTAATAGGCATAAGAAGCTATTGCGACAATTGTAACCCTTGCAATAGACTATCTATAGCAAGGGTTACATAACCGTTGCTAAATAATGCAATAGGTGTACTTTCTAGTAGTGCGCCACTCTCCCTCTTTGGCGGAACTCATCTCTTTAATTAACCACTCGACCTTGCTCCTCATACTTGGCCTTCTAGAAGTTTTAAGCACCACATGACACTTCCCACATGATCTTCCTCATACTTTGCTGCTCAACTGTTGCCTTAAATGAAATCTATCTTCCTAGAACTTGAATCCACAATTTGTTACTGACTTTAAACTTTTCCGAAGATCGTCTTTCTCGAACCGTCAATATTTGAAATACTTATTCAATCCTAAACCAGCGCACCATGCGATATCTAGCAGTCGTAACTCTAAAACTATTTCACAATATCCTGCCATAAAGGCGAATTGTAGCAGATTATAACATCGACAAACTTAGTACGTCCAATTAGGACAATAACACTCCAATGTAGAGGAGAACTCCACCACGCTTGCAATTCCACGTTTCATTACTTCCATTTGTCCACTTCTGGCCACCCTCAGTTCGTTTGACTTTCCCCTGCCGAAAGTGAAATACTGAATCTCTTGATTACACACTGAGTAAATCTCCCTTCAATTCATTCACTGCCCCGACACGTGGGCAACACCCTACCATTACAACTGCACTGCGGAATAATCACTCATAAGCGTCATGGCAACCGGTGCCTACCCTCAAGGCTCTTAGAAGTTCTGTTACTGAGCTGAAACAATAGAATATCCTTCCACAAGGCGACTATAATAGTCACATCAACTATACCGGGAGAATCATCCCACACCACATCTGTAGTGCCATTTCAATTCTTCAACTTTCAATTTATAACAAGCGCTCGCGTAAGATTGAGTAGGAAGAAATCAAAGGCATAAGCCTCAAAGGAATCGAACCGCACGATAAGGAAATCAAGAAGGGAAGTACTCCTAACAGCCCTGTAGCCTCCCAAGGATAAGTACAGACGTCTCCGTACAGATCCGCGAGACTCTACTAGACTTGCTCATTACTCGTGAGACCGACTGGAACCTAGTGCTCTGATACCATGTTGTCACGACCCAAAATCCACTAAGCGTTATGGTGGCGCCGGACACCTCTGTCAGGTCAGCCAACTAACTTATCAATTAATTCCTCTTTTAATACCTTTGAAAATCTAAGGTTTTTTCCCTTCCATTTTCATAAATAAAAGTTCACTACTTGAGTTAAAATTTAAATAATTACAATTAGTACAAATCCGTTAAAAATTATCCCAGAAACGCGGTGTCACAAGTACATAAGCAACTACTAATAAGAGAAATAAAATACAACATCCATCCGGAATACAGTGGACGAAAAGAAAATACAGTACACTGGAAAGGACTACCCTAGCTGCAGTCACCTCGAATGATACAGCTCTCCTAGTCCCAGCGTCATCTATGCTGCTATGCCCAATAGGCTGCTAGAGGTATATATACACGTGCAACAAAAATGCATAGAAGTGTAGTATAAGTACGTAATCAACGTGTACTCAATGAGTGTCCCGCCTAATACCGAAGGGGTAGAGACGAGATGGTCAACTCTGACACTCTCTAATAGTCCAATGATTATTTATCCTCAATATACATATTAAACATTGGATTTATATCTTTAGACATGATGTTAAACCAGATAGAGGAAACAAGTAAGCACATAATTCTTTCATAGAAAATTTCCACGATTTCTTCTCATTATTAACAAAATGATCTCAAGCCATAGTGAGGCATGTAACAACTTAATTAAGTCCAGGCAGCAATACAAGCATGCACAAATCATGCCAAGGTGACAGCCCGATCCAACAAAAATAAATTTGCACTTGCCGAGGGTCGACGGTGCACCTATAGATGCATCTATTAATCTACCAAGGCGTTCAGCCCGTTCCAAACTAAATACACACAGACAGACAATCAGTCAAGAAGTCAACATGGAGCAATTAACAAAGAAAGGCCAATTCTCTTTAAAAATTTGAGAAAACAAAGCTTAAGTCTTTTTAGAAATTCATTTATTAATTTAATGTGATCTAAGCAATTCAAACAATCAATGGGTTCACAATTAATTCAAATATAAAATGCTTTTGGGTCCTAGACTACCCGGACAATAGCATAATAGTAGCTACGCACGGACTCTCGTCACCTCGTGCGTACGTAGCCCCCACAAATAGGAGCACCTAACCAGTTTAACTCACCTATGGGGTAAATTCCCTCTCACAAGATTAGAAAGAAGACTCACCTCGCTCCGAAGATCCACAACCGGCATTCTATATTCTTTCGAAGACTTGCACCAATGCACAATGCTCCAAAACTAGCCAACAATCATATAAATCCATTAATACATGCTCAATTATACTTTACAACCCAATCTATAACAATTTCTAACCGCGAACGAAAAGTTAACAAAAATGCCCTTGGGCCCACGTGCCCGAAATCCGAAATTTCTCAAAGATAAAGTTTACCCATGAACTCTCAAACTCAAATATATGATTTTCTCTTAATTCCATACTCAAAATCATGGTCAAAATCCAAGAACACAAATTTTCTAGATTTTTCTCTAACCCCCAATTTTCTACCCATTTACACGCTAAAAATCCATACTTAATCAATGTATTTAACTTATAATAGGTGGGGATAACATACCTTATCATTGATGATGAAAATACTCTCTTGGAGCTCCCCAAAAATCGCCCAAGCCATGAAAATATGAGAGAAATGACCCAAAATCCGATTTTTAAAACAACTCTCTGCCTCCAGCCCTTTTCGCGCCTGCGGAACTTTTTTGGCTTCCACGGTCCCGCTTTTGCGGACACAACTCTGCTTCTGCGGACCAGGGCTCCAGCCCATATTTTGCTTCAGCTGAACCCTATCTACTTTCGCGGTCCCACTTCTGTGGACCGCTTGCCGCTTCTACGGTTCCCATCCACTCAAGGCCTTCCGCTTCTGCGGTTCCGCATCAGCGGATCAAAGGCCGCTTCTGCGGTCCTGGCTGTCCTCACCCTCGTCCGCTTTTGTGACTTCTTATTCGCTTCTGCGGGGCCGCTTCTGCGATCCCATTTCCGCAGAAGAGGAAATACCAGATACCAGCTGCTTCAGCACTTCTCCAAACTCCGAATTCGATCCATTAGCCACCCGGAATCCCCCGCTGCCCCCGGGACCCCAACCAATCATACCAACCAGTCCCAAAACACATTACGGCTCTCCTCGAAGCTTCAAATCATATCAAGCAACGCTAAAATCATCAATCGACCTCCAATCCAAGCTTTATGAACTTTGAACTTTTCAACTTCTATTTCTGATGTTTAAACCTATCAAATCACGTCCGATTGACCCCAAATTTTGCACACAAGTCATATTTGATATTACGGACCTACTCCAACTTTCAGAATCAGATTCTGACCCCGATATCAAAAAGTCAACCTCCGGTCAAACTTCTCAAAAATCTTCAAATTCTAACTTTAGCCAAATTGCTCCAAAACGACCTACGAACCTCCGAATTCACTTCCGATCCCGCTCGCAACTCCAGAATCACTATACGGAGCTATTCCAAGACTCGAAATCCCAAACGGACATCGATAACACTGAAATGCACTCCAAGCCAAACTTAAGAAATTCCTTCTAAAATGCTAACTTCCACAATAGGCGCCAAAATGCTCTCGGTTTATCCAAAACCCGAACCGGGCATATGCCCAAGTCCGATATCATCATACGAATGGGATGGAACCTTTAGATCCTGATTCCGAGGTCGTTTACTCAAAAATCCAATCCTAATTCATTCTTTCAACTTTAAGCTTGTCAAATAAGAATTTTCATTTAAATTTAACTCCGATCTTCCTGAATTTAAATTTTGACCATGCGAATAAGTCACAATACCTGAAATGAAGCTGCTCATGACCTCAGACTGCTGTACGATGCGCTAGGGCTCAAAACCACCGGTCGGCTCATTACAATCCTATTCACGATCATCGAGAGGTAATATTCATTCATTGAATTTACATGCCAAAGATTTATCATCTCTATGGGGTTAAATCCCGAGTTGTCGCGAAGTAAAAAATGATGAGATTATGGCAGTAAGTATTCTTGCATTTATTGCTACTGCGCTATTTACTAGTTCCTACCACTTTTATACTTATCATTTACATAAAAAAAAAGTCAGTTAAAATAATTAGTTATTAACTAATTTGAATGAAAAAGATTCTAATTTTATGTCTTAAATGAAATGAAAAAGATACTAATTTCTTGTCTTAAATGAAATGAGTGGACTAGAATCGCCAGTATTCTAATAGATAGATAATACGGTAGAAAGAAAGATTCATCTACTTGTTTCTACCATACTATTTATTAGTTAGATTGCAGTTATAATGTTGCCCAATGGAATAAAATAAAAATAGAAGCTGCATTTGGTATGGATCTTTTTATATTGATCTATGAATCAACCTACAACATTAGTGATATATGTGAATATCAATTACATATATGGTATTGACATAACATCCAATTCTATTTATTTGCTATATCTATTTGTTCTGATCAATCTGAATTACTCTTATGTCTTATAGTTTAAATTACTAGATTTTTATTTCCAATCTGAATATCGGTATCTATTGAAAGTATCAAATCAATGAAGGAAAAACGATAGATATAGGAAGATTAAAAAAATCTCGTTGCAATCTTTTTTGTTAAACATTCCCGAGAAGTAATTGAGTAAACTATTGACAATAGTTCCACGGGTATCGAAAAGGAAGAGTAAACCTCACCGATTCTTAACGCTTGAACCATGATATGAAATAAGTCGATAAAACATAAATCCAATTTCAAAAATTCAAAAGCGGTAAATGCGTAATATGTGACTCACCTGAAGATCTTATTCTGCATAGTATCTGGAGAGACAACCACTATGTTTATATCCTTTATTTCTCATACAAAGTGCGTATATACTTAACAAAATTACCTCTTCTTTGAACAGTAAATAGAAAAACAATTAAAAAAAGGTTCTGGCCCTCCTCAGTATCACATGGTGAGAGGCCGCTAATTGGATTAGAAAATTTCTAAAGAATTAGGTTCGAATAAATTTTCTGGGATCCTCTTCCTTTCGAACTAAAACATGGGAATCGTTGAAATAGCTCTTTGATTGAAAGATGAATATTTTGTTGCGAATGAACAAGATATTGAATAATTGTCCATACAAATCAGAATTATTGATACGGACATTTTCCACAAAAAAGGAGAATTTTGTGTTCCAATAGAAGCAGAAGCGATGTGGAGTATTCAAGAATCGAAGTCGATTTACTTTATAAAAAGAAGATATCAACGAACTTCTATGAAATAGTTTCACGTGATCTAGCCAATTATCTTGATCGTGGAATATCATTGAAAAATAGGAATCCAGGTTATCAAAGGATTTCATGCGATTATTTCTAGTATAGAATGAGACAATCATCCACTTTGGTATCTTATTGAATAAAAATGGTGATATTGTTCCTCCATTGATCAAGAATTTTAATTTTTGAGAAGTATCATGATCGTCCAATAAGAAGAGTTTCAATTTATTCAAATGAACAATTTGAAGACCTGCTGATTCTAACAACTAATTGCAGAGCTGATCATTCGGACCTTTCAATTCATAGATGTAGATCTCAAACCTATGAAGGAATGACTACTACGTTATCTAACCAATCCGAGTATTTAACTTCCCGGATGGAACCTATTTTCAAAACTTTAGATACCTCGTCCTTGACGAATGCGTGTTTAATCTTGTACTATGACCTTCTCTTATGCTTAATCGGATGGAACGTCAGATCCAAGTTCATTTTGTGAGTAGTTTTCTCCGGTGGATTCACTGTCATGTCTAGATGGGACAAAGAAAAATAATCTGTGTTAGCTTTAAGAAAATTAATAAGTTTTTTCTTAAGTTCTGGGGTTAATCTTGTGCCCGGGTATAACTTTTGATATGGTAGGGGCTCGATCAATATAACTCGCTCTAACTCCTAGATCGTCGATTTGGTAGTGTCAGTGTAACCGGGTAGTATGAAAGATCTCGAAACGTTGTAATCATCTTCATCTTTCGTTCCGTTCTCTTTCTATTTTTCTGGCTTGACCGAGGCTGGTATCAGTGATTAATATTTAGTTTATTCTTCTTTGGTCAATTTTCTATTTTTTAATTTGAAATCGCAGGCACCAAAATCACTTTATCGACAATGAACATTTCTTTTGCGGTCGGCTATTCTCTGTAGACTGTTTTGACTCCTCCTGAAGTGTGAAATTTCAGGCCTGATGTAAAGCCAAAGGCACCGCCCTCATATTGTGAACCCACGGTCTTCCAAACAAGGCTTTGTACTTCACATCCCCCTCGATTATGTAGAACTTTGTCTATCCGGTGATTCTGACAGTGTTTATCGGTAAAGTTATCTCACCCATTGTGCTCTCGCATGTCGTGTTGAATCCGTTCAATACCCAGACAACTGGAATGATTTTATCCTACAACCCTAGTTGTTCTACAACCCTCGTTCTGATGATTTTGGCCGAGCTACCTAAATCAATCAACACACGTTTAACCCGCTATTTGTTGATAAATACGGATATTACCAATGCATCGTTGTGAGACTGGACGATGCCTTCGGTGTCTTCGTCGCTGAACGAGATGGATCCTTCCAAAACTTAATCCCAGGTGTGTTTTTCTCTTGTGATAGAAACTTTGATACATTATTTCATTGGCCCCTGGGAGACATCAACTCCCCTAATGATCATGTTGATTACATGTTGGGGATCCTCTTGTTCGACCTATTTGTTGGCATCCCTATTTCTGAAGTGGTTTTTGGCTCGCTTGCTCAGGAATTCTTGAAGGTGCCCATTGTCGAACAATCGAGCTACTTTTTCTTATAGTTTTCGACAATCTTCGGTCCTATGACCGTGATTACTAGTAGTAGTTACACGGCAAACTCGGTTCTCTCTGGGCAGGATTGGACTGCAATGGTCTTGGCCACTTGGTCTCTTTGATATGTCCTATAGCCGACACTACACTTGCAGTGTCCACGTTGAAATTATATTGTCAAAACTGCTCCTGCTCATCAGGCCCTAGCTGCTCTGTCCTCAATCATTTCTTTTGTCGTTCCTTGTCGGGTGGTACCCGGATCGGTTTCCCCTCTGACTCATGCCATATGGACGGTATCGATCTCGAACCGGCCTTGGCTCCTGATTGGTGATTCTCTTATACCTGTCATCGGTTTTGATGGGGTAAACAGACCCTAATGGGACCCCGAGTTGTCCATCCTCGCCTCTAATCTTTGATTGATAACTGTTGTGGAGGTCGGCCTAGGTGAGCGCCAGGTACTCTACCAAGTTTTGCTTTAGCTGTTGAGAAGCCACAAAACTCGGGGGTTAAGCCCTTGAGTAAATGCCCAGACAGCCCAATAATCTGCAACCGATGACAAATCCATATGTTCCATCTGGAACCTCGACACGAACTCCCTAAGAATATCTTTATCCCTCTGTTTGACCTTGAAAAGGTCTAACTTCCTCGTCTCGACCTTGATGGTACCAGCGTGGGCCTTCACGAAAGCATTTGGCAGCATGGCAAATTGGTCAATAGAATTCAAAGGCTAGTTGTGATACCATATCATTTTTCCTTTGGACAAGGTTTTCCCAAATGTTTTCAGCAGCACCCACTCAATTTCGTCGTCTTCCAGGCCATTCCCTTTGATTGTGAATGTACAAGAGGTTACATGCTCATTTGGTTCTGTGGTTCCCTTATACTTTAAAATGTCGGGCATTCAAAACCTTTTCGGGATCGGCTTCGGTGATATGCTCAGAGGGAAAGGCTTCTCAATGAACTTTTTGGAATTCTGCCCCTTCAATATTGGTGGTGCTCCCGGGATCAGATCAACTGCAGGCTCACCCCGTCACTTTCACCTTCAGGCGCCTCTCGAGCCGCTGGCTAGGGTCCCCCGCAAACGTTATTTTCAGAATCAGTCGGTAGATTGATGTAGATGGTCACTTGCGAGTTAGCGTCGACCTGGTCGGCGGCTGGGATACCATTGCAAGGCATCACATTATTATTTAAACCCTGATGGCCCGGCTCAGTGTCAACGTTCAACTGAGCAGACTAAGAATTTGACATCCCTAGGCTAACCTGGAATCAAAACTTTAAAGAACAACCGTAAAATAGGGTATGTTAAGGAGATTCGTATCAAATAACCATTATTATCCTTGTCCCCACGGTGGGTGCAAAATTGTTTACCCCCAAAACTGGATAACAATTAAATTTGTACGCGTTTTAAAGGTGTCACGACCCAACTCTCAAACCCGGACATGATGGCGCCTCTCGTGAAGACAAGGCCAGCCAACCGACATCAATACCTCTTTAATACTTACTTAGCATAAATAAGTTTAAAAAATTAATAAAATTACCATATTTGCTGAAGAAAAATAATTAAACAGGGAACCATCCCGATACAGCCCGACCGGGGTGTCACAAGTCACGAGCATCTAGAAGGATTTTTAAGTCAATTACAAGGCCTGTAACACATGGATTAAAAATTTAGAATCAAAAGAAGAAATCTGGTGCCGTGAACGCTGGCGGTCACCTTGCTCGGCTAAAATAGCAAAATCCTCAACCAGCTCAAACCCGTTACCGGGTAAACCAATACCTGCATCTGCTTGCGAGGTGCATGGAGTAAAGCAAGTACTCTAACTCAGTGAGTAATAAAGGTAAATAATAACTAAGCAGCAAGAAACCACGTAAAGCAAGTCATCATGCTATATAGTACAGTGTAAACCTTTGAGAAAACTGTAAAACCGTGAAATCTTTGGAAAATATCTGGACTCAGGTTTAAACCTCTTTTGAAAACATCTTTTTCCAATAGTTAAGCAAATGAATGTTAAACAGATAGTGCAAGTCAGCACATAAGTTAGCCCCTCGGGCACAGCACTCCATTAACAAATAACACTAGGGTATCAGGTAATCAGTGCAAGAAGTAGCATGGATGCCAATGAAATGCGAGTGCTGGAATGTCATGACAGATAATACAAATAAAAAATAAATGCATGAGTGCAATGCAATGCATATGACGGCACACTCCGGTACCCACTGTAGCCTGGAGTCCGATCCATTTAACGTCGACGACGCTCACTGGGGGTGTGTACAGACTCCAGATGGGCTCCTACAGCCCAAGCGCAATAAGCCATCTCGTGGCATCAACCAGGCCCTCGGCCTCAATATCAATATAACATCGCTACGGCGTGTAGCCCGAGCCATCCATAGTCCAGAAATACATATGTAACAGTGTTGCGGCGCGCAGCCCGATCCTTGATCAGTCCAGAAATGCACATAAGCCACTTGGGCAATACAACATGATAGTTCTCAGCTCAAAACATCAATAAAATATTGTTTAAGTTTTCAAATATTATAAAAATGGATGAGTTTGCAAGACAGTATTAAAACCTTGGACCGAGATCAAATAATATGCAAAGTGATGCGAAAACAGTGATATCAATCCCTGAAGGATTCACATAGTTGGCACGAAGCCCAAACATGGCAATCAGCCCAAATTATGATGATAACAAGTAGTTTCAATCAAATACGTAGTAATTTCATCAATCGGGATGGACCAAGTCATATTTCCCAATGGATCTCTACCCCACGCTCGCCATCCGGCGTGCAAGTAACCTCAATACAAAACTATGATGTGCGAATTCGGGGTTTCAAACCCTCAGACTATCATTTACAATCATTACTCACCCCGAACCAGTAAAATCTGCCCCTCAAATTGGCGTCAGCGCGCAACAAATCTATCCAAAAACAAAGCGGATACATCACAATATGCTAAGGGAATAATACTCAATCGAAAACAATCGAAAAATAACAAAAATCTCGAAACTAGCAAAACACGAGCCCCGGGCCCACTTCTCGAAAAATTATAAAATTTACATCACCGGATTCCTTGTCTCTCCACGAGTCCATACATATCAAATTTACCAAAATCGGAGCTCAAATGCCCCCTCAGATCCCGAATTTTCATTTCAAATGTCAAGCCCTAGTTCTTCCAATTTTACTCAAATTTCCATGAATTTAAAGGTTGATTCTTTAATAAAATGATGTTCCTAGGCTATAGGACTCACCTCCAATCAATTCCCGTCGAAACCCTCTTCAATTTCTACCAAAAAGCTCTCAAGGTGCTCAACAATGGAGGAAAAAATGGATAAACTCGCGGATGAAATATTCAAAATTCTTCTGCCCAGGTATTTTACTCTACGCGAACGCGAGGGTCCTCCCGCGTTTGCGATGACAAAATTATCACTCTGCCAAAAATACCCTTCTCGAACGCGGTTTCATCCACGCGAACGCGAAGGCCTGGGTCCTTCACTTACGCGAACGCGAACCTTCCCCACGCGAACGCGATGGCTGACCAGCTTCCCCTACGCGATCGCGAGGCCTTCTGACGCGAACGCGTAGGCCAAAATTCCTGGCCCTCAAGTTTCCTCTACACGTTCACGACTCACCCATGCGAACGCGATGAACAATATTTTTCTGCAACACCAACAGCTGAAACCTGCAATCTTAAGTCCAAAAATATCCGATTAACCCTCCGAAATCACCCCGAGGCCCCCGGGACCTCAATCAAAAACACCAACCCATCCTAAAACATTATTCAAACTTGATCCAATCATCAAAACATATCAAACAACGCTAAAACCATTAAATCACATTGGATTCAAGCCTAAGTTCTTCAAAAACTTCTGAAACACGCATTCGATCAAAAATCCAACGAAAACACTTCCGAATGACCTGAAATTTTGCACACACATCCAAAATCACATAACGGAACTACTGCAACTCTCGGAATTCCATTCTGACCCTCGGATCAAAATCTCACCTATGAACCGGAATTCGCCAAAATACTAACTTCGCTAATTCAAGCCTAATTCTACACCGGACCTCCAAAATCAATTCCGATCACACTCCTAAGTCACAAATCACCTCCCGAAGCTAACTGAATCACCGAAAATCATATTCGAGCTCTCTAACTCAAAAGGCAACATCCGATTGACTTTTCCAACTTAAGCCTTCTTAAAAGAGACTAAGTGTCTCATTTCCTACCAAAACCAATCCAAATCTACTCTAACACACCAAATAATGATAATGAAACATGAAGAAGCGTAAAAACGGGGAAACGGAACGGTAACTCATGAGACGACTGGTCGGGTCGTCACATCCTCCCCAACTTAAACCAACGCTCGTCCTCGAGCATACCCAGAGTTGTCCTAGAAGCCAACCAGCAGTTGAATAACCTTACCAGGCATATACCCGGGGTGATCACATGTCACCCTATCTCATACAGGCTCGATAACACAACATAGCTGAAATCTCACAATCCATCTAGACCATAAACCATAGAACCGCATTGCACTTTCCGAAATCATACACAAGATCAGAACCTCACCTCTATACTCAGAATAAGCCCGAACCAACTGTAATAATCCATACCTGCAACCCCAGGTGCAATCACATGATATACCACATAACCCAAATACTCGAAATGATAACTTCTATCCATAGCAGTTGCCCACAACACCCGAATACCGGTAGGAAACCTCTTATTAGCTAAAATCTTATTCCAACACTTTCGTATACTGCCAACGATAAATGGAGCACGCAGTAAATTGCAACCATTTCTCAGATCAACCATTCATGAAGCCACTTCCCTTTGGACTAATACCATAACAGATTTCCGAGCCGAACCTTGATATTATCCTTCTAACAAGCTGAAATTAAATCTGTTCGTATTCATTAATGACTCCCACAATCACCTCGAATCCAACACACTACTCTGGGGATATGACACCTCAACACAGGCCTAAGCCACAACTTGCATAATACCCGCACCAATGAGGAACGGTCTGGACATACTCAAATTATGGCAAATGACTCAACAAAAGAGTTGTGCCTCAAGCTCATCAGTACCATTACAACACAAGGACGAGACCCCATCTCACATCATGGAAATATAATACCTGAATCTACCCTGAAGGGTCATACCCCCGCGTGGCCTCGCCACAATGCGCGATCATATCCAAACATTGTTACACATGAAATACCTCAAGTTGCCATGCTCAAAATCGACAGCCACGCATAATTTGATATCTGAAACCAAAGCAATTCATTACACCCACGGTGAAACAAATAACATACGAACGCAACCCGATAAGCCACAACTAATACTCCACTTACCGAACAATACTCAATTACTCTTCCCACTCGACTTTCTCTATGAATTCTCAATAGAACCGCACCACATGTGCCCATATCCAACAAATCATAATGCCTCACAGCACAGAAAAAGCAACTCATATATCTCCTCAGATCACTAACAAGTTCAATAACGACCGAATCAACCTGTCCCTCAACAATTCAACTCGGGACTAACTAAGCTAACTCAAGCCAAATATGTAGCCACATCGGCCTGCCAACGAACTCAATACCAAGAAGCCTGAAGTTGCTCCTTCCACTACTAAAACTCTTGCCGGAGACGTACGATACAGTGCCTGGCACCAAATAAATACCGAAATCTACAATCTCGCACGGCGACATGCCCAGCGACAAGAAACGCATCCGAAAAAGTCCCTCAATACCAGAACTGAATCAATGGTAGAAATCTCTGCACTGGCATCCGTCACGAAGGCCCAATTAAGAAAAGCAAATCCTTTCCAGCCTCTGCTGGTCTTTGGAATACAAACCACTCTGCTAGAACATAATCCGATGCACCTCGCCACGCAACCTGTGGCATTTTTTCCGACATAGCCCATAGCACAACAGTCTAGAATAACCCAACACTGAGACAACCAGTCTACACCCCAATATCATATCCAAAATCTAATATACCAAGCAAAGAAAGATCCACTCAGGCCTCCAAATCCCAATAGCCGCTAACGGTACCAATACGCACGATCCACAATCGCTACATAGTCTGTACCTGAGAACTCCCAGTCTCCAACTCCATACAGCACATGAATCACTGTACCTGATCCCAAATTCCACAGTATGAATATATATCACACCTCAAATACCCAATCATTCTGCGAATGATATTCTTAAATTCCCCTGTGCCATCAAACAAACTCAGATATCAACAACCGATCTAACAATAATATGCCGCAATACTACTGAAGTATCATCAGTCTAATCACGTTACTCTTTTTCCGCGGCACATACTCTCGTCAAATCACTTTCAATTAGCAGTATCATTTCCTTGATTACCTGAGGCTACCCGTTGCCTAGAATTTTACGAACTTCTTTTCAGAACTGAACCATAACTCATCCAGCCAAGAACTTCCACTGATCCCATTTGGAAGGAAATCATTACATATCCCATGCTTCGCATGCCCATAGGAAGATATATACATCTCCAAACCACGGTAAAACCCAACAAGAACTCTCTCCCAATTCTATTTGCACGAGCTAAACTGCCAGGACTGAATCCTTCTATCCAAACTGAGCTAAGTAAGCTGTCAGAACTCAAGAACTTTGCTGTACAATGCCTGTAAAGGCTCATTACCTTGAACACATATGAAGAATTAATCATATCCATACCATACCGATTCGGTCCACTAACAAGCTACTTCATTTATCTACGTTTCCTTCTGATTCATTTTCAACTTGATATTCCCTCTTGTTGTAGCACCATAGTTCCTCAACTCAGGCTCACTACATCAGACCCAAACACAAGATCACACTGTCTAAGACCCATAAGCCACTGAATACTCTCTCAAATATTCCCAAAAACACCACATTCCCAAAATAATCTACTATGAAGAACTTCCTGTGAATCCAAATCTGTTACCTTTATTTTCCTAATACTGATGCATAAAATCCCATAATTAACATAAAAATACCACAAGTCTTGACATTTTCCAATGAAAACATAGTCTCTAACCACATACACAACCTTAAAACACCTGATCGTTACATGTAAAATCTTGAACACATTAGAATCATTCTCGAAAGTCATTCACTCTTATTCAAACTGCAAATTACTTGACTCAACGAACAGAACCACTCGTGCCTTATTAGCACTCTGACACCGCAGGATATGATCTCATTCCAATACAAACAAACATCTTCCTTCTCTATACACTGAGCATTCTTTATCATCAACAGCTCAAGACATCCTATTATTTCCATACATCTACGAAGCACCATATAACCCTTGTCAAAATTTTGCTTCACTTGTGCGATCCTCGGCACAATTTCTGCAACCAGAACTGATCCACCAGCATACCTCGAAAAGGAACCAACATAGCACATAATTGTGCAATCAGCTAATCAACAGCAACCTCTCCAACTTGGCTCGAAGCCATATATTAGGACACACTCAATAACCTATAATACCTTTATTCTAATGATGCCACAATACTATAGTTATATTAAACTTAAATCATTTACAAATTTGTGAAAATACAGATCATCTAGTACTGTAATCCTCTACACATCTCGCATCCATCTCTATATCAGTTGAGTCCACTTTCTTAAGCGACCTGAATTTTCAAATTTCAACACGTACCCTTCAGTTACGCATGAGATCTTCAACCATACGCATAAGGATCATAACACATAAGAACATTCCGCAGGAGATAACCCACTTGCTTCGCCTCAATTTAGTACTTCAGCATACCTTCCACCATCATATATGTTATACAGTCATTTAGTCTTCCTGAATCTGAACTCATACCGCCACATGTAATGTGTCACACCTCATTTTTACGCGCCTACCCCAAGGGTAATGCATAAGGGAGATTTTCCAATTTAAGTGACAATATTCGAAATGAGATTATTTATTTATTTCAGAGTCGCCACTTGGGAAAGGTTTGG
>MU741886.1:6206-38764 GCA_026770625.1 Nicotiana glauca
GTGTAAATCCATTATTAGTTCAGTGATAATATTTGTGCCTGTTTTGGACTCGCATTATGTAACCTGGGCCTGATCAGGCAAAAAGGCCCAGATCCAGTAGCAATGTATATGAATTGGGCTCGAATAAGCCCTGAGCACATCAGTGCTATGTTCTTTGCGAGACTGATTTCAAGGCCCAAAACACATGAAGGCCTGGACGTAAGTGAAATAAAAATACAAACCAATACTAGGCAATATTATTTGTTACTTTGGTAAGGCGAAAACAATAGTAGAAAATGTAGTACACTATAGGCTTGACCTTTTAAAATAAATGAGATGAGCCTTGTTTGAGAACAAAAATGCACGGGGCCCTCAATTAATTGTTATAAAACACTAGATTTGGAAGGACCATTTAGCGAATTTCACAATTTTTCCCAAAGTTAACAAGACGTAGATATTTTAGGCACGATTTATAATATACATTCTCAAGTACAGGTGCACATTTATGTGACCCAAATCTAAATCTCAACGAAGTCGAAATGTATTAAAGCCACAGGCGTACTGGTACGGTGTGGCCCGAAATGTATTTTCACAACGTTGCAATTCTTTTAAAAGTGATAAAGCAAAATATTAATAATGCACATAAATTGGAATATATAAAGAAATCAGATAAAAACAAATACAACAGTTGAGTGACCGTGCTAGAACCACGGAATTCGGGAGTGCCTAACACCTTCTCCCGGATTAACAGAATTCCTTATCCGGATTTCTAGTTCGCAGACTGTAACAGAGTCAAACTTTCCTCGGTTCGGGATTAAACCGGTGACTTGGGACACCATTATATTCTCAAGTGGCGACTCTGAAAATTTAAATAAACTAATCCCGTTCCGACTGTCCTTAAATTGGAAAAACTCCTTCCCTTTTATTATATCCCTTCCCGGGGTGTAGTAAATAAGCGGGTACGAAAAAGGAGGTGTGACACTTGTGTCATGTAATATTGCTTACTTTGATCATGCTATCCATGCTTAGACTAGTTACTTGTTAAATTGATCATTCTTACCGTGTTTATGGGCTTTTGTGATCATTGAGCACTGTTTTTAAAGTTGAGATTGGTATTGTGGAACCATTGTTGCGGTAAGACTTGTTCTTGTTATTCTATCTCCCTGCTGTTACTTGTTCATTGTTATATGGTAAGGGAGAGTGTTAATGCACAAAGGGTGATGTCATGCCACATGTGAGTGTTAATGCACAAAGGGTGATGCCATACCGTATGTGAGTGTTAATTCACGAAGGGTGATGTCATGCCATAGTGTGAGTGTTAATCCACGAAGGGTGATGCCATGCCATGTTATGAGAGTTAATGCACGAAGGGTGATATCATGCCGTATCTATTTATTTATAACGAGAGAGAGTAAAAGCACAAAGGGTGATGCCGTGAAGTATCATTGTTTCGTTGTGAGGTTGAGAGTAAAATCACGAAGGGTGATGGCGTGCAGTACCATTGTTTCATCATGAGGTTGAGAGTAAAAGCACGAAGGGTGTTGTTGTGCAATTTTCTTCATTGTGTTTAATTTTTGTTACTTGTTAAAGGCATATTTACTATTCTGGTTATCTTTTCTGTTGTATCTCTCGTAAATGAGAGCTTAAGTTTTGGAAATTTGACCGTAGTTGGAACATTGCAAAGACAGCCTCAGAATAGAATTTTGATGGTTCCGTTAGCTCCGTTGGGTGATTTCAGGTTTAGGAGCATGTTCAGATTATGTTTTGGAGGTCTATAGCTAATAAGTTGAATTTTTGAAGTTTTCGGTCCAACAGAGAGATTTTGATCCGAGGGTTGGAATAGAATTATGGAAGTTGGAGTAGCTTCGTAGGTTAAATGTGTCATGTGTGCGAAATTTCAAGTCATTCGAACGAGGTTTGATATGCATTTTGATCGAAAGCGTAAATTGTGAGTTTTTGAAGTTCTTAGGCTTGAATCCGATGCTAAATTGATGTTGCGATGTTCTTTTAGGTTTTTTAAGGATTGGGGTAAGTTTGGATAGTGGTATATGACTTGTTCGTGCTTTTGGTTGAGGTCCTGGGGGGCCTCGGGATGATTTCAGCATTTGACGGAAAGGTTTGGAGTTAAGAGTTGCAGCTGAAGGTTCAAGTCTTCTGTCATAACCGCACTTGCGGCTTGGGGACCGCAGGTGCGAGACCATAGAAGCGGTCGAACAACCCAGAAGCGCTTTGAGGCTAGAAGAGACTTGATCGCCGATGCGGTCGTGGCACCGCAGAAGTGGCATCGCATCTGCGGTAAAGCAGTCGCAGGTGCAAAAGTCCCATTTAATGAAATGTTGCAGATGCAACCCCGTCTCCACAGAAGTGGGACCGTAGGTGCGGTCCCAGGACTGCAGATGCGGTTTCACTGGTTAGAAATGGGACAGAATCAAGGGTTTAGTTCAAAACTTGGAAAAATCAAATTGGAGCACAGGGTAGGGCGATTCTGTGGGTTTTTTGAAGAGAAGATCATTGGGTAACAATTCCTTAACCCTTTCTAATTGTATTCCATTAATCTATTGCTAGTTTTGTCATTTAATTTCGGATTGGAGATGAAAATTGGGGAAAACTTAGAAGAAAGTTCTTAGACCTAGAATTCAAATTCTGATTGGGAATTTGACCTTGGATTTGTATAATTTTTGTATGCATGAACTCGTGAGAATATGAGAATTCTAAAAATATAAATTTTACTCGATTTTGAGATGTGGACCAGAGGGGTATTTTGGTCATTTTACCTAATTTCGCGTATTACTTAGAATTTATTTATTGAATCAATTAGTTGAAATGTTATTTACATTATTTAATTGAATTGAATAGATTTGGATCATTTGGAGTCGAGTACTCGTGGCAAGAGCTTGGTTTCGGGTTGATTTTTTAGCTAGTTCGAGGTAAGTGGCTTGCCTAACCTTGTGTGGGGGACATTCTCCTTAGGATTGGTATTGTGATAATTAAAATGCCTTGTACGTAAGGTGACAAGTGCGCACTTGAGCTAATTATTGACAATCTTGTTTTCAATGAAGTAGCTTTAATTGTATTTTTCATTTCTTGCTTATATTTACTTGGGATTTAAGCCTGTTGTTAGCTTAGAGAAGCATGTCTAATTGACTTAATTATTTTATTTGCTTAAACTGGATTATTTGTGTTACGTGAAACATTTTAGGTTAGAATTTCCTATTTTACCTTGGTATAAACTTGAGTTCAATTGAGAATTCCTTGTGTTATTGCCGTGTGTTTTAATTTGGGACTATGGGATGGCATCCCGGGAGATCCCCTATATGTATTGTTGATTTGAACTGAAGTGCGGGATACCGAGAGATTCCCATCCTGTATAATGAGGATACCAAGAGATCCTCGAGATACCAAGAGATCCCTAGCATAAATTAGGGATACTAAGAGATCCTCGGGATACTGAGAGATCCCCGGTTATTATCTCTGTGAAGAGTGGTATTCCTTGTGATTGTTTTTGTCTTTATTTCAGTTCTTGTTATCCTTATTATCCTGTATTAATTGTTATTTTTATCTTTCTATTGTACTATTTTATCTTATTCTGTTATTTCTTATATTTCATTTAATCTCAGTAGGGCCCGGACCTTCCTCGTCACTACCCGACCGTGGTAAGCTTGGCACTTACTAAGTACTGCTATGGTGTACTCATGCCCTTTTTGAGCATGTTTTTCAAGTGCAGATTCTGGTACTGCTACTTAGACTTATCATGCTTGAGGCGAGGCATTTGTAGAGATTTAGAGGTATATCTGCCGCGTCCGCAGACCGAAGAGTCCCTTTCTACTCTTCCCTTAAGTATTATCCCTTCTATATTTCCTTTCTTGTTTCGATATTCTAGATTTAGATACTTGTAGACATTGAAAAGCTTGTGATCATGAGATTTCGGGTTTTGGAAAATGTTCTTAGTTTCGAGAGTTGATATGTGTATGCCGAGCGGCATTTCAAACACTGTTTTATTTCACTATTTTAGTTTTAATCTCTTTCTTACGCAAATTTTATTTATTTTCCACATTGTTAGGCTTATCTAGTCGTAGAGACTAGGTGCCGTCACAATGGTTCACGAAGGGAGAACCGGGGTCGTGTCATTTTCAAAAAGTGAAAGAAGTCCAAGAAGCTCAAGATTGATTTCAAGAAGTCAAGATTCTTTCCTTCTCAAAATAGGATTTACTTTATTCCTTTTAGAATAAGGATTTNGTGGTGTACTCATGCCCTTCTTGAGCATGTTTTTCAAGTGCAGATTCTGGTACTGCCACTTAGACTCATCATGCTTGAGGCGAGGCATTTGTAGAGACTTAGAGGTATATCTGCCGCGTCCGCAGACCGAAGAGTCCCTTTCTACTCTTCCTTAAGTATTAGCCCTTGTATATTTCCTTTCTTGTTTAGATATTCTAGATTTAGATACTTGTAGACATTCAAAAGCTTGTGATCATGAGATCCGGGTTTTGGGAAATGTTATTAGTTTCGAGAGTTGATATTGTGTATGCCGAGCGGCATTTCAAACACTATTTTATTTCACAATTTTAGTTTTAATCTATTTCTTCCGCAATTTTTTTTATATTCTGCATTGTTAGGCTTACTTAGTCGTAGAGACTAGGTGCCATCATGATGGTTCACGGAGGGCAAACCAGGGTCTTTTCAAGTTGGTATCAGAGCTCTAAGTTCATGGGGGTCATGAATTACAAGCCAGTTTATTAGAGTCTCGCGGATTGGTACGGAGATGTCTTTACTTAAATACGAGAGGCTATGTAACTGTTAGGAAAATTCCACTTCATTTGATTTCCTTATCGTGCGAGATTTTGATATCATAATTCTAAACTTCTGTCTTATATTCTTTCATAGATGGTGAGGACACGAGCTACTCAAGATGATCAGTCACCCGCGCCCCCTACTGGAGCCGTCAGAGGCCAGGGCCGAGGTAGAGGTCGAGGACGCGCTCGTGGTTCAGCCAGAGCACCCACGCGAGCTGTCACTGAGGTGCCACCAGCATTTCCATCCGGAGTCTAGATACCTTATACGTCTGCTACTACTACTCTAGCATTTCAGGTACTCTGGCACAGTTTATGGCTATGTACACCACTCTAGCTCAGGCAGGGTTGCTTCCCCTTGCTGCAACTATATCTCAAGCCAGGGGAGGAGCACAGACTCCCACCGCCCGCACTCTTGTGCAGAGAGTGCATGATGATCAGGTCCCAGAGGTTATTCCTATACAGCCGGTAGCCCCAGCTCAGCCCGAGGAAAGGGCAGTAGTTTCAGAGGAGGAGTAGAAGAGGCTTGAGAGGTTCAAAAAGTATCTGCCTCCTACATTTAGCGGGCTAGCCTCAGATGATGTCCTTTAATTTCTTGAGGAGTTCTACCGTATCCTTCGTACCATGGGTATATCAGGATCGAGTGAGGTTTCCTTCACCACCTTTCAGCTTCGAGGAGCCGCCTATCAGTGGTGGTATGCTTATGAGTTAGACAGTTCGGATAAGGTAGCTTTCCTGACTTGGGCTCAGTTTTTAGATATGTTCATGAGGGATTATGTCCCCCAGAGTCTCGTAGATGCTTGGCACGTAGAGGTTGAGCGTTTGCACTGGGGTACTATGACTATTTCGGAGTATGCTGTCCGTTTCACCAATTTGGCTAGAGATGCACCAGCCTTGGTTTCTACGATTTGCAAGAAGGTTCGTCGGTTTATTGAGGGGCTTATTCCCAGCATCAGGTCTAGCATGGCTTATGAGTTGGAGATGGATATTTCTTATCAGCAGGTGGTGAGCATTGCTAGGAGGATTGAGGGTATGCATGGTAGGGATATAGAGGAGAGGGAGGCTAAGAGGTCTCGAGGGTCGGGCCATTATTTTGGTGCTCGCTCCCCAGCTGTAAGTTGTCATGGTAGAGGTTATATGAGTCGCCCTATTCATTCAGATCTTCTAGCAGCCAATGGTATTCCAGCTCCTCCGAAACCTTAGGAGATTATGCACCTCTAGTATATAGAGTGCTTCCTGCACGCGGTGCTTGCAGTGGTTAGCCCAACAGACCTAGCCTGAGTCAGTCATAGCCGCCACGTCCTCCCAGAGCTTCTTTTGAGTGTGGTGACACACGCCATATTGTGAGGGATTGCCCCAGACTTGGAAAGGCTACGGCTTCACAGACTTCTCAGCCACAACGCGCCTCACAGAGTTCTCAGGCGATGATGACAGCACCAGTTGCTACACCACCTGCTCAGCCAGCTAGAGGTGGAGGTTGGGAGGTCAAGGTCGCCCTCGAGGGGGAGGCCAGGCCAGGTACTATGCCCTTCCTGTCTGTACTATGGTTGTCGCCTCCGATTCTATCATCACATGTACTATCTTGTTCTGTCATAGAGATGTATCGGTTCTATTCGATCTAGATTCTACTTATTCTTATGTTGTCTTCTTATTTTGCTCCAATGTATCTCAAGATTCTTTAAGTTCCCCAGTTTATGTTTCTACTCCTGTGGGAGATTCTCTTGTTGTGGATCGCGTTTGTCGGTCGTGTTTGGTTGCTCTTAGTGGATTTTAGACCAGAGCTAATTTATTATTGCTCAATTTGGTTGATTTAGATATTATCTTGGTCATGGAATGGTTGTTGCCCTATTATGATATTCTTGATTGTCATGCCAAAACCGTGATGCTGGCTATGCCAGGTGTATCGCGTGTTGAATGGAAGGGTGCTTTAGATCACACTCCTAGTAGAGTTATTTCTTTCCTTAAGGATCAGCGCATGGTTGAGAAAGGGTGTGACGCATATCTAGATTACGTTAGAGATGTCAGTATTGATGCCCTTTCTGTTGATTTGGCCCTGGTAGTACGGGATATTTCTGATGTGTTTCCAGCATACCTTCCGGGCATGCTGCCCGATAGAATATTAATTTTTGCATTGATATATTGCCGGGCACTCAGCCCATTTCTATTCCTTTGTATCATATGTCTCCTCCTGAGTTAAAGGAACTGAAGAATCAGTTAGAGGAATTGCTTGATAAGAGTTTTATTAGGCCCAATGTATCACCGTGAGGTGCTCTTTTCTTGTTTGTGAAGAAGAAGGATGGTTATATGCTTATGTGCATTGATTATCGCCAGTTGAACAAATTTACACTGAATAACCGTTATCTTTTACCTCGTATTGATGACCTATTTGACTAGTTACAGGTTGCTTATGTGTTTTCTAAGATTGACTTGCGTTTAGGCTATCATCAGCTGAAGATTCGGGAGCCAGATATCTCGAAGACTGCCTTTAGGACTCGGTATGGTCATTACGAGTTCCTTGTTATGTCATTTGTCCTGACTAATGCCCAGCAGCTTTTATGCATCTGATGTATAGTGTATTCCAGCCATATCTTGACTCATTCGTGATTGTCTTTATTGATGACATTCTGGTATATTCCCAAAGTCGGGAAGATCATGAGCAGCACCTGAGGACAGTGCTCTAGACTTTGATATTATATGCTAAGTTCTCAAAATGTGAGTTTTTGGATTCCGTGGCATTCTTGGGTGGCATGGTTTTGATTGAGGGGATAAAGGTGGATCCGAGGAAGGTGGAAGTAGTGCAGAGGTTGCCCAGACCATCCTTAGCTACAAAGATCCACAGTTATCTTGGCTTGGTGGGTTACTACCATTGATTCGTTCAAGGGTTTTCATCTATTGCAACACTATGACCAGATTGACCCAGAAGGGTTCTCAGTTCTAGTATACCCGGTTTGGAGTCTTATATTGTCTATTGTGATGCCTCGAGGGTTGGCCTTGGAGCAGTATTGATGCAGGACGACAGGGTGATTGCCTACGCATCCAGACAGTTGAAGGTGCATAAGAAGAATTATCCTGTGCATGATCTCAACTTAGCTGCTATTGTTCACGCATTGAAGACCTGGCATCACTATTTGTACGGCGTGCCTTGTGAGATTTATACTTATCACCGAAGTTTGCAGCATCTGTTCAAGCAGAAGGACCTTAATTTGCACCAGAGGAGGTGGTAGAGTTGCTGAAGGACTATGATATCACTATTTTGTATCACCTGGGCAAGGCCAATGTGGTGGCCGATGCTTTGAGTCGCGGGGTGGAGAGTTTGGCTTTTTACCAGCAGTAGAGAGGCCCATGGCGATGGATGTTCAGGCCTTAGCCGCCGTTTGTGAGGTTGGATCTTTCGGAGCCCAGTCAAGTTCTAGTTGCGTGGTCTCTCAGTCTTCCTTGTTTGATTGTATCCAGAAGCCTCATTTTGATGACCCTCATTTGCTTGTCCTCAAGGACAAGGTGTTGCATGGCGATGCTCGAGATGTGACTATTGGTGATGATGGGGTATTGATGATGCAGGGTCGAGTTTGTGTACCCAATATTGATGGGCTTCGGGAGTTGGTTCTATAGGAGGCCTATAGTTCCCGGTATTCCATTCATTCGGGTGCCGCGAAGATGTATCAAGATTTTAGACAGCACTATTGGTAGAGGCGGATGAAGAAAGATATAGTTGGGTATGTAGCTTGGTGCCTTAATTGTTACCAGGTGAAATATGAGCACCAGAGACCGGGTAGATTGCTTCAGCAGATAGAGATTTCGGAGTGGAAGTGGGAGCAGATCACCATGGACTTCGTAGTTGGGCTACCACGGACTTTGAGGAAGTTCGATGCCATTTGGGTGATTGTGGATCGGCTAACCAAGTCCGCACATTTCATTCCTGTGAGTACTACCTATTTTTCGGAGCGTCTGGCAGAGATTTATATATGGGAAATTGTTCGTCTGCATGGTATTCCAGTTTCTATCATTTCAGATAGAGGCACTCAGTTCACATCGCGATTTTGGAGAGTCGTACAACATGAGTTACTGGGGTAGAGTTGAGTACAGCATTCCACCCTCAGACGGACGGACAGTCCGAGTGCACTATTCAGATTCTTGAGGATATGCTCCGTGCATGTGTGTTGAGTTTGGAGGGTCTTGGGATCAGTTCTTGCCATTGGAAGAGTTTGCGTACAACAACAGTTACCAGTCCAGCATTCAGATGGCACAGTATGAGGCTTTGTATGGTAGGCGGTGTAAATCCCCAGTGGGTTGGTTTGAGCCGGGTGAGGCTAGATTATTGGGCACAGACTTGGTTCATGATGCTTTGGAGAAGGTTAAGGAGATTCAGGATAGACTCCGTACGGCCCAGTCTAGATAAAAGAGTTACGCGGACCGGAAGGTTCGTGATGTTTCCTTTATTGTTGGAGAGCGGTGCTTCGTATTTCGCCTAAAAAGGGCGTCATGAGATTTGAAAAGAAAGGCAAGTTGAGTCCGAAGTTTATTGGCCCTTTTGAGATATTGAGGCGTGTTGGGGAGGTTGCTTATGAGCTTGACCAACCTCCTAGCTTGGAAGGAGTTTATCCGGTATTTTATGTTCGATGCTCCGGAGGTATCACGGTGATCCGTCCCACGTGTTGGATTTCAGTTCAGTCTAGTTGGACAAGGATCTATCCTATATTGAGGAGTCAGTGGCAATATTAGGCAGGCAGGTTAGAAAGCTAAGGTCAAAGAACATTGCGTCAGTGAAGGTTCATTGGCGGGGTCAGCCGATCGAGGAGGTGATTTGGGAGACCGAGCAAGGGTATGCGCAACCGTTACCCTCATCTTTTCACTACTTCAGGTATGTCTCTATGCTCGTTCGAGAATGAATGAATGTTTAAGTGTGGGAGGATGTAATGACCCGGCCGATCGTTTTAAGAATTAACGCCCCGATCCCCTATTAACTGATTTCCCCATATTTCTTTCTTCTATTGTGAGTTGCTGAGAGGAATTATTTGGAGTTTCCTAGAGTTTTGGGACACTTAGTCCCTAAATGAGAGCTTAAGTTTTGAAAATTTGACCATAGTCGGAATAGTGTAAAGACGGCCTCGGAATGGAATTTCGATAGTTCCGTTAGCTTCGTCGGGTGATTTTGAGTTTAGGAGCGTGCTTGGACTGTGTTTGGAGGTCCGTAGCTAATTTAGGCTTGAACTGCCGAAAGTTAAATTTTTTAAGTTTCCGGTTCGCATTTTGGTCATTTTACCTAATTTCACGTATTAGCTTAGAATTTATTTGTAGAATCAGTTACTTGAAGTGTTATTTCATTATGCAATTGAATTGAATAGATTTGGGTCATTTGGAGTCGAGTACTCGTGGTAAGAGCGTAGTTTCGGGTTGATTTTTGAGCTGGTTCGAGGTAAGTGGCTTGCCTAAATTTGTGTGGGGGACATTCCCCTTAGGATTGGTATTGCGATAATTGAAATGCCTTGTACGTGAGATGACAAGTGAGTATTCGTGCTAATTGTTGAAAATTCTGTTTTCACTGAAGTAGCTTTAATTGTATTTTTCATTTCTTGCTTATATTTACTCGGTATTTAAGCTTGCCATTAGCTTAGAGAAACATATATAATTGACTTAATTATTTTATTTGCTTAAACTAACTTATTTGTGTTATGTGAAGCATGTTAGGTTAGAATTTCATGTTTTATCTTGGTACGAAGTTGAGTTTAATTGAGAATTCATTGTGTTATTGCTGTATGTTTTACTTTGGTACTACAGGACGACATCCCGGGAGATCCCCTGTATGTATTGTTGATTGGAACTGAACTGCGGGATACCGAGAGATCCTAGTGCATATATTGAGGATACCAAGAGATCCTCGGGATACCAAGAGATCCCTAGCATAAATTAGGGATACTAAGAGATCCTCGGGATACCGAGAGATCCCCGGTTATTATCTCTGTGAAGAGTGGTATTCCTTGTGATTGTTTGTCTTTGTTTCAGTTCTTGTTATCCTTATTATCCTGTATTAATTCTTATTGTTATCTTTCTATTGTACTATTTTATCTTATTCTGTTATTTCTTATATTTCATTTAATCTCAGTAGGGCCCGGACCTTCCTCGTCACTACCCGACCGTGGTAAGCTTGGCACTTACTAAGTACTGCTATGGTGTACTCATGCCCTTTTTGAGCATGTTTTTCAAGTGCAGATCCAGGTACTGCTACTTAGACTTATCATGCTTGAGGCGAGGCATTTGTAGAGATTTAGAGGTATATCTGCCGCGTCCGCAGACCGAAGAGTCCCTTTCTACTCTTCCCTTAAGTATTATCCCTTCTATATTTCCTTTCTTGTTTCGATATTCTAGATTTAGATACTTGTAGACATTGAAAAGCTTGTGATCATGAGATTTCGGGTTTTGGAAAATGTTCTTAGTTTCGAGAGTTGATATGTGTATGCCGAGCGGCATTTCAAACACTGTTTTATTTCACTATTTTAGTTTTAATCTCTTTCTTACGCAAATTTTATTTATTTTCCACATTGTTAGGCTTATCTAGTCGTAGAGACTAGGTGCCGTCACAATGGTTCACGAAGGGAGAACCGGGGTCGTGTCATTTTCAAAAAGTGAAAGAAGTCCAAGAAGCTCAAGATTGATTTCAAGAAGTCAAGATTCTTTCCTTCTCAAAATAGGATTTACTTTATTCCTTTTAGAATAAGGATTTTCCTTTAGTAGGATTCTAGTTTCTTTTGCTTGTAGAATAGGGATTTTACTTACCTTGTCTTTAGTTATTTTATTTCCTTATTAGAATAGGAATTGTAGACATCAAAGAAGAGACTCTAGGCCTATATAAAAGTTCTCTTGCCTTGTAGAATAGAACTCACGTTTTGGAGCTTTACCCTAATTTGCAATTGAGTATTTTCTCTATTTTGTCTTCTTTATCCTTGTTTTTGGTTCCAATCAAGGTGGTGATTGTATTTATCTTATTTTCAATTGCGTGTGGTGTTTCTTTATCACATTAATTGATTACAAATGGTGACTTTTGGAATCTTATAGTTCTTGATTATTCAAGAACACGTTTCTTGATCTAAATTTGTTATTTTGTTATCATGGGATCATAACTTTCTTTGAACCGACACATCATAAATATTTTGTGTTGAACGGGTAAATAGTATTTCTTGTAATCAGATCCTCATCTTTCATCTTGTTTTTGAATCATCAGATTCCGAGTCCTAAAGCTTGAGATACGCTATTTCTTAAAACCGGCCCACAAACTACGTTTTCGTTTCAAGATCTTGATCCTGGTCGGTTGGTTCTTTGTTAACTCGAATAATCACATCAATAATTAAGGGATAATTTGAAAAATATAAATTTATGGTGAGGATAGTTTTGTCTCGAATAAATTAATTTTCCACTTCTGCTTCTGCTTCTGCTTCTTGGAAGAAGCGAGAATTTATGCTTCTTCCTAAAAGCAAAAAAACTGCTTGTACTGCTGGCCAAAAGTACTTCTCTGTATTAGCCTAACAACTTAAATTTTTTAAAAAGTATTTGTTTGGAAGAAAAAAAAAATACTTTTGGCCTCCCAGAAGCTTGGCCAAACAGGCTCTCAGAATACTCCCTCTGCTTCTCCCAAGAAATTTTCTTTCTTTTGTTTGTACTACTTCAAAATATGGTGCTTAGGCCTCATTTGTTTGCTCTTAATGGAGGTCTGAATCTTAATCATTCATATCTCAGTCATTAAGTTTGTTTGTTTGTTTTTTACTTTACAACCACTTAATGTGTCTTAATATGTCTTTATGATTAAGATCTATAACAAAAACTTAATTTCATTAAGATGATATAATCCCCATTCATTGTTAATTTCCACCACCACCTACCACTATCGACTATTGTCATGCCACCCACAACCACTATACTCGAGCAGCATCAGCACCACCACCTCTACCACCTCCTCAATCATAGCCACCACCTTTATCGACAACCACCACCCAGAATCCCTACTACCTCCACTGCCATCATTCTCAACCACCACAAACTTGTCCACCTCAACTACCACAACTGACCACCCATCACCATCAACAACCATAGTCGTCATTGCCATCTTTATAAACTACCATCACCTTAATCACAACCACAACCACCGCCATCAACCACTATTATTAATTATTATCACTTACCACCACCATTCTCAGCCATAATCGTCAATTCGTCATTACCATCAACCAAAACCACCACTATAACCACCGCCCCTAGTCGGCATTTATAAGCACCACCGTTAGCCATCACCACCACTAACTACCATATATATATATATATATATAATTGATATAATATTATATTAATTAGTAATTTATTTTAATTTTATGTTTATAATTTTCAAATAAAGATAAATTTTTCGCATTTAGATGTTAAAAAAAATAAAGTATTAATCATTTAGTATTCAGATCTTAATAACCCTCTTAATATTCATATGTGTATCCAAATTCAGATATCCTAATCTTAATGCATATCATGATATTCAAATGTGTATTCAGATTCAAATGACTTAATCTTAAAAGAATAAATGAGGCATTAGTTCCTTTAAAAGAAAAGTTCACATATTCATATCAAACACAGAGTAGGCGCTATTTTTCCTAAACTTTGACATGTGATAAAATGATTGATTAATCATATGGGGAACTATATCTTTATTTTTCATTAATAAATTTTGTGTTTTAAGGAGATTTTAATAGCCTGTTTGGCCAATCTTCTCCAAACCCAAAAGAACTTCTCAACAAAGGTTCTTTTTTTCAAAGTTGAAATGCGTGACAAAGTTTTTAGAAGAAATAAAAGTGTTTTTAGGTAGAAGTTGAAGCATTTTTGAAGAAGCAAGAAAAAGTAACTTCTCCACAAAAGTACTTTTTTGAAAAGCATTTTTGAGGAGAATATACTTATAGCATGTTTGGTCAAGTTGAAAAAATCAGCTTATTTTGAGAAGTATTTTTTCTCAAAAGTACTTTTGGTGAGAAGCATCAGTTTGTGTTTGGTTAATGTGATGACTCGAAAGGTCATCTTATGTTTTCGGACCCAATTCTGTGCCTTAAAGCTTTAAAAACCTCATTTTATCCCTCCTCGATTTGTGTGCATAGTTCTGATTTTTTTTCGGAAAGCCATTATATTAAAAATTGATAAAAATAAGAATTTTTGCCTAAAAACTTCATTTGAGTTGACTTTGGTAAACATTTTGAGTAAATGGACTCTGATTTGTGTTTTGACGGTCCTGGTGGGTTCGTATTGTGATATGGGACTTGGGCGTATGGCCGGAATCAAATTTGGAAGTCATGATTAAAGGCTTAATGAATTTGCAATGTTTGACCAATGTTTGACTTTTTGGATATTGGGTTCGTATTTCAGTTCCAAAATGCGGTATACGTCCAATACCATATAAATGACTCGTCTATGAAATTTGGTGAAAACAGAGCTAGTTTGACGTGATTCAGACATCCGGTTGTGAAAAAAGAAGTTTCAAAATTTTCTTGAAAATTTCATTTGATTTGGTGTTCAATTCGTAGTTCTAGGTATTATTTTGGCGATTTGATCATGCGAGCAAGTTCGTATGATATTTTTAGACTTGTGTGTGAAGTCACCCAAACTCACACCACTAATTGAATTGAAGCGGTCGATGCAATTTTAAATACCCAACGCGAGTCAAGGTCGATTCCACAGAGAGCTTTATGTGAGATTAGGTATATACCTAGTGTAGTGTATGACGTGCCCAAGATTGCACTTCCACATATTCAGTCGTTTCTTTTCTACTTCTAGTTTGCATGCTAATGCTTTGTCACGATCCCAAACCACCCCGGTCGTGATGGCGCCTATCGCAGTACTAGGCCGACCGATTCGACATTTAAAACATAAAAGTGTCTTTTTCTTAATTCATTTACTAATAAGATGTTATCACAAATCTTTTGTTTAAACATTTCAAAACAAGCAGAAACAAATATGCAAAACACCAAACACTTCCCGATCCCGGTGTCACTAGTCATGAGCCACTAAAGTACAATCTGAAACAGACTACTCAATACAAGATGAGTATGATAAAAACAAATACTAAAAGATAGGAACGAGAAAGGCAGGGCTGCAGACGCCATGCAGCTACCATGCTAAGTCCAGAAATGCTCTAAAAGAGAGAAACAACTCTCATTGGGATGATCTGGCACCTAGATATGCACACAAGGTGCAGGGAGTAACGTGAGTATGCCAACCCAGTAAGTAACAATTATGAATGAAGGTTGAGTGCAGTGATGAGCATTTAAAATCATATACATATCATAACATAAAAACCTCAGTGGGAATAACATGATCAAATCAGTTAATTTAATTTTGAGCATCCACTAAAAACTCTGGTTTCAAAGTAAGATGGTAAAACATTTGTTCAACATTTTCAATAGAGGCTCAATTTAAACAAGAGCAAAAATAGTATTTTCATAAAACAAGCCCCTCGGGCAAGCCTATCAGTCACTCGTGACTCAACTCTCATCACTCAGAACTCATGCCCAATAGATATCTTATAATAACCGCTGTAGCGTGCAGCCCGATCCAAAAATATATAGTCGACTGTGCTCACTGGGGGTGTGCAGACTTCGGAGGGGTGTCGGCACCCCCTTTTTTCCTATAGCGGAATCGGGTTCCCGACATTCGGGAAGACAAATCTTTTCCCACTTTGGGAATTGGGTTTTTTGGGAGTTTGGAGAGTCGCCACCTAATAATTATAGTGCATTAGGACACTTTTAGAAGAATTAAAGATGCAGACCAGAGCTTTGGGTAAGGGCTTGAAATTATCTCGAGGAGAAGGTGTTAGGCACCCCTCAAGATCCACTAGTGTGGTTTCCAGCCATGCTACAATTGAGACTTTAGATGTAAATGTAAATAAACAAGTAAAAAAAGCACAAAAGGTTAAAAGAAGTGCTGAATTTTAAAGGAGCAATTTTTGTAAAATAAAAACGTGCAAGTCGAGGAAAAGGTCAAGTACTTAGTGCAAATAATCCGAAAGATCATGCGAGAAGCAGAAATTGAAAATGCAATAGCTTTAAAGATTTAGAAAATTTTGTTAAACTAATAAAGAAGGAGAAAGGGGTCCTAGGTTTATATATTACATGGATCATTCGCACAACACTGGTACTCAGGTGTACGCGGAGTGTTATTGTGTAATCATCATCTCCATGTCTACCCTTCCCACCCCGTTAAGGTATTAAAGTACGGAACAATATCGTTTACTTATCGCATGCTACTACCCGTCCAAATCCTATTAGTCTCGAGGTATTAGGACTTCTAATCCTAAAGGGGAAGAAAGGGATGGGGGCCTTTGTGGAGTTTAAAGGATAAAATTCTAGCTCGACATTCAAAACAAGTATCAAGTAAAAGGGGAGAACAAACAAGCATACAAGGCTCAAATTAACCCCAGAAGTCAAATAATCATTTAGTTTAACATGCCTTGACAAATACTGATTTGGTCTTAGATTTAAATTAAGCAGCCAGCGGACTGGTTCAACACATGTATTTAAACCGAAAGTCTGCATTAGGCAACTCGGATACAGTTGTCAGGGACTGACCCAATTCATTAATTAGCCAACCTTTTCTTTATGAGTTGAAATAAAAAACATAGGCGTAGGATCTATTAATTTTAGGAAAAAGATGCAAAGATTACCAGTAGTTTCAGAAATAATGCAAGTTGATTTTAGAAAAAGAATTATCAGTTTAAATAAAGAGAAAAGATGCAAACCCATTTTAGAAAAGAGTTACCAGTTGTTTCAGAAAAGATGTAGACTGATTAAAAGGTTTACGAGTTTCGGGGGAGTGCAGATTGGTTATAGGAAAAGGTTAACCAATTTTAGCGGGTTTCAGAAGTAGAAAATTACCAGTTTTAGTAAAGGCACGAGTTCCAGAAATAGATATTGCTTAAGAACGAATGATGCTATTAAAGACGAGGTTCCCTATAGGCATGATTTCTATACGTTTACTGATTTTAACACCCTTTCATGACATTAATAGGAGTCTTATACAAATGATGTCGATATGCAACTTTTTTATTAAGCCTATAAACGGTTTGCCTAATGACATTTGTATATGCAGAAATGCAAGAGCCTATAGACATGATCTCAATATGTGTCATTACAGAAAATGAATGTTAAATCCTATAGACATGCTTTCTAGGTGATTTTGCGGTAAAGTTAAGTGTTAAATCCTATAGGTATGGTCTCTATGTGATTGAATAAGTATTAAAGATCCTATAGGCATGATTTCTAGTTTGATAAAATAAAAATCCTAACTCATGATTTCTACCCCTTGGATGAAAGAAAAGTAAAGACCCCTCCCACACCCTTTTACTATACACCCCGAGTTTCATAAAAAATTATTACAACCCAATGAATCAAACTGGAAATTAAAAGATACACCAAAAGCTAACAGCTAGATCCGAGCAGCCTAATTCAACCTTATTGTCTAATAACATGCGATTGAGCCACTTCCGAGATCCAGATTTCCGAAGCCTTCTCTTTATCTAAGGTGTTTCAAAGTTCCAAGGAATCTCAGGGATTCCAGGCATTGCTTACACCCAGGATACTATCAGAATTAGAATAGTGCAGTGTGGAAGAGCCAGCTCTCATGTATCCAAGTTCAGAGGGAGCTCGGGGGTCCCAGAGCATGGCTTGCAAGAGAGAGGCAAAACTTATAGCTAAGAGTAAGTGCAAACTAAAAGGGGAATTGGGGAGCCATGGCAGGTGGTGGTAATACCTAGCCACAAAGTAGGCTGGCACACCCCTGACCACTTGTTTGGTTGAACAAGTTAGGAGCAGACCTTTCGAAGGTCAGACCAAAGTCTAGATAGTGATTAGAACACTATCAGACCCCAGTCCAGGGCTCAGACACAAAAAATGGGAAAAGGGAATGGGCATTGATTGAGTTTGGGATTCAAAGAATCCAGTTCGAGATCACAAACAACAAATTGGAGTGTTGTTATGTCCTGAACCATAACTCACATACAAAATGGTAAAGGGTAAGGGGATTCATAAAGTATCAAATTCATGACAAACAACTGATTGCATACATAATTTAAATACTGAACTATAAAGGAAAGTGGAAACATGCGACAATATGCTTGAAACAAATGGGCAGAATTAAACACATTGTTGTTGAGGCATGTAAAATAATTGAGACATACCAGTGGAGAAGCAAAAGAGTGCAGAAGAGATCAAACAAAGTCCACAGCAGTGCAAGTATCAGAAAGAGAGAGTTTAAGTGAGAGTGAATTGTGAACTCAGATTGTGTTTTGTGTTCGTGTGTGTTCAAAGAGAATGGAGGAGATATTTATAACTTTGAAAACGTGTAGGGAAATAAGGTAATAAGTAAAATTAAAACTCAAACATGGAAACAATCACCATTCAGAATCAAATTAGCCCAAGTGATTCCCCTTAAATTAGGGAAACACTGCTTAATGGGTTAGCAGTCCTAATTAAGGAAAGAAAATCAGTTTGGGGCAGATTGATTATTACCATGAAAAGGGTAGTAAAAGCATGAAGTAAATAATCCATTCTAAGTACGAAATATACTTATTTTGGAAAAGGATTCAGCAAGGTAAAATATCACAATAAAGGAAGTGAATCAATTAATTTCTAAATGAATGAGTAGAAAATTAGGGCTCGTAAGAAAATCTTTTGCAATCCGTCACAGGATCAAAGGAATCAAGATCAAACAAGCAAGGACATTGATATTGCACTTTATTATATAAATAGCAAGGAGTGAACAAGCATACAGTGTTAAACGAATTGGCAAAAAGAAGCAACACAAACATATAATGGCAGTAAGGGTAAGCTAGGGCTCAGTAGTAAGAAAATATTCGAAGCACAGTAGTCAAGCAGTTCAGGTAATCACATAGAAACAACAGTGAAGCAAGTAAAGAGAGCCAGAAACAAGTAAAGGTCTCATAGTAACAAGTGAGAAAATTAGGGCTTTATCAATAAACAGATTTTGAAAGATGGTAAGAACTCGAAACTAAACAAATTAAACGAAGAAGAAAAAACCAACAACATTTAAACAAACAACTTTCAAAACCCGGATAAACTGAAAAAACAATTAGGTTTTTTAACATGCATGAAACAGATAGAGGAGAAATCATGAGCAAATCATAGCCAAAACATAAACACATTAACGAATCAGAGATCTTTTGAAAAACATAAAGGAAAAACCCTAACAAAGGGTTGTTTTGCAAGAAAAGTCGAAGAACTTTCGAGAACACATTTAAACATTCATTGAAAGTACAGATCTAAAAGAAAAATCAATAAAATCCCAAAGATTAGGGTTTCAGAGAACCCAAAAAGGTGAGAGAGGCCTTGGAAATTAACGATCTAACCAGGAACGCCAAGGATCTGACTCGAACGGCCATGGCTGGCCGGAGAAAAGTCAGGGACGACCGGAGAAAGGTCATGAGTGGAAGTCAGGCAACGATTGGACCAGCTTCCTTCGAGATTTGGTCGTGAAACAATGGAATAAAACACTCAGGAGCCATGGGAGGCCATGGTTTAGGGAGGAATTGAGAGGCGGCGGCTAGGGTTCTTGAGGGATTAGAGAGCGTCGAGAGAGAAGAGGGGTTTCAAGGGCGGCGTTTGGTGAGAAGTGATTAGGGTTAGGGTGGGTTGGCAGAATTAAAAAGGAAAGGATGAAATGTGGCTGTTGATCATTTAGATCAACGACCTAGATTAGATAGGACCGGGCGGATCGGGCAAACGGGTTAGGGGTCGGGTTAATTTTGAAATTCGGTTGGGTAATTTTGGGCCTGAATTTGGGTTAATTGGGGTTGCCAAATTGGCTATAATTGAAATGCAATTGAGGCCAAATTGTAAATAGCCAATTTTCCCTTTTATATTTTATAAAATAGTAATACAGATTTTAAAAACAAATTAAGAGTACTGGGTAAATGAATATTATATAAATATTAATTTGAAAATGCTGGGACTAATTTTATAAACATAAAATGCCATAAATTACAAGATAGACTATAATTGCAACTATATGCAATTTAGTTTTAAAAATACCAAATGAACTTGTAAAAATATGCGAAAATTACCTTAATTATATTTTTGTGTAAATATGAAAAAAAAAACGAATTATTCACCAAAATGATAATTTTTGGGAATAATTATTGGATTTCATTGTATAAAAATAGGTAATAAGTTGGTTTTAAAAATCATTAAAAAATGCCAAATCTCTTGGGTGTGCTTATATATGCACCAATATGCTATTTTAGAAATATTTGGGTATAAAAATACTTAGGGAAAAATTGGTTATCAACAGCTGCCCCTTTTTACGCAGGAAGGATGAAAGAGTTGTCGGGTAAAGATATGATGACCAATTTTGACCGGAAGCGGCGGTTTAAAAAGAGTTTGACCGAGCTCCAGTTTATGAGCTGCCTACATATCCCTGGTTTTACAGGAATCAAGCCGTATGTTGTTCATGAACCATTGATGGAACATGTCGATGGTGATTTGAAAGAGATGGGCACGATGTTTGGGGGAAGCAAGAGGTATCTTGAAGTTGATCGGCTGCGAGAACTGGAACGGGGTCGCTCCCTCTAAGACGACCGTTGCTAGCCGGTATACCTGCAAGTGAGCAATATAGACGTATATCGTGCATAAACATAAACGTGATGCAAGTTTCCGTTGGACCATGAATGCTGTCCTCGGACGGTTAGGATGACGTCCTCACACCATGATGTCCTGGGCCATGAAGCTCAAAATTAAAGGTTTAGTAGGCTATGAAATGACGTTCTCGGGCCATGATAATGGTGCCTCCGAACCATGATGCCTTTGAATAATGATGTGCAAGATATAAAGTGGGATCCTCGGGCCATGGCATGGTGTTCTCGGGCTATGAAAATGATGCCTCCGAACGATGATGCCTTTGGATAGTTTGGCGATATTTCAGCCCATGAAATACAAGATTTGGCGGTATTTCAGTCAATGCAAAAATGTAAATGGTGATATTTCAGCCGACAAGAATTTAAATACAGTTTAGCGATATTTTATCCGGTGCGAAAAAATGTAAATGGCGATATTTCAGCCGACAGAGAATTTAAATAGTAGTTTGGCGATATTTCAGTCGGTGCAAAAAATGCAAAAGGCGATATTTCAGCCGACAGAACTTTAAATACGGTTTGGCGATATTTCAGCCGACAGAACTTTAAATAAAGCAAGCGATGTTTTAGTCGATGTAAAAACTAAAACGACGATATTTCAGCCGATAGAGTATTTAAATAAAATTTTGTGATATTTCAGCCGATGCGAAAAAATGTAAATGGTGATGTTTCAGCCGATGCGAAAAATGTAAATGGCAATGTTTCAGCCGATTGCAAGACGTAAATGAAAGTGGCGATATTTCAGCCATGCAAGTGGAGGTAGAGCTTAACCTCGGAAGGTAGAAAGGTAACCTTATGCAATGCAAGAAATGCAGCTGGAGACAACGCTTAGTCTCGGAAGGCAGAAAGGTAGCCTTATACAATGCAGAAAATGCAGATGGAGACAATGCTTAGTCTCGAAAGGCAGAAAGGTAGCCTTATGCAATGCGGAAAATATAGATGGAGACAACGCTTAGTCTCGGAAGGCAGAAAGGTAGACTTATGCAATGCAGGAAATGCAGATGGAGACAACGCTTAGTCTCAGAAGGTAAAAAGGTAGCCTTATGCAATGCAGAAAATGCAGATGGAGACAACGCTTAGTCTCGAAAGGCAGAAAGGTAGCCTTATGCAATACAGAAAATGCAGATGGGAATAAAATATTCTTAGCTGATTGCTGGTAACTGATTGTGATATTGTGGCTACTGGGGATATTGCGTGCGGATAGAAAATGCGAATATGCACGACAGTTCAATGCGAACGCGCAATATGTTTGTGATTTGGGTGCCTGAATCCAAAGAAAATCGTGAGTTTTGTAAAGGGGAAAGGTTAGTTCGTTTCCCGTGGCTTCCGGCGTTGCGTGTCATTGGGATAGTGTTGCTAAACAGCAGCTATCATAGTTATGCATGATTTAACAAATATAACGTAAGTAGAAAATAGTTTTATTTAGGTGAACCAACGATTGCAACGCGGTTCAAAGCATTGCAACCTCTCTAGCTCCGGAATTTTGAGGGTCCCCCTCAAAATTCTGCCCCAGTTTACTGGACTGGCACTTCTGACGACTGCACTGAATGAATGCAAAATCAAATTCAAAATTTTGAGGGTCCTCCTCAAAATTCTGCCCCAGTTTACTGAGGTGAAATCCTTGGCGATGAGCGGCTGAAGACCATCTTCAAAATTTTGAGGGTCCTCCTCAAAATTCTGCTCCAGTTCCAATAATAGGGAAAATAGAACTTTTTATTAAATTGTGACCGAACCCATAAGGCTGCCTACGTATCCCCTCTTAAATGGGAATCAGGTCAGACGTAGTTCAAATTACATCATAAAGAAATCATAGGTGATTACACATAATATCATTTCACTGCGTCTGAGTTGATTGGCTTTGGCCAGACTTCCCCGTCCATTTCTGCAAGAATAAGGGCTCCTCCAGTTAGAACCCGGTGAACCATGTACGGACCTTGCCAGTTGGGAGAGAATTTCCCCTTGTCTTCATCTTGATGCGGGAATATCTTCTTCAACACCAGCTGCCCCGGTGTAAACTTCCTTGGCTTGACTCTTTTGTTAAAGGCTCTGGACATTCTGTTCTGATACAACTGACCATGGCAAACTGCGTTCATCCTTTTTCCATCTATAAGGGCTAACTGCTCGTAGCGACCTCTTACCCATTCTGCATCGTCCAACTCTACTTCTTGTATGATCCTCAAGGAAGGAATTTCTACCTCAGAGGGAATGACCGCCTCTGTACCATAAACTAGCATGTAGGGAGTTGCCCCAGTTGATGTGCGGACCGCGGTGCGGTATCCCAGCAAGGCAAATGCTAAGTTCTCATGACATTGTTTGTGACTTTCGACCATCTTCCTTAGTATCTTCTTGATATTCTTGTTGGCGTCCTCTACAGCTCCACTCATCTGAGGCCTGTAGGCTGTAGAGTTCTTGTGTTTGATCTTGAATGTCTCACACATTGCTTTCATCAAGTCGTTGTTGAGATTGGAACCAATGTCAGTGATGATTGATTCTGGCACCCCGAATCGGCAAACAATACGATCACAGACGAAATCTGCCACGACTTTCTTAGTCACTACTTTGTAAGACGCTGCCTCAACCCATTTAGTAAAATAATCGATTGCCACCAGGATAAATCTGTACCCATTTGATGCGGCAGGCTGATAGGTCCGATGACATCCATTCCCCAGGCGGCGAATGGCTATAGTGAGCTTGTTCCAGCAAGCTCGTTTGGAGGCACCTTTATCATATTTGCATGTATCTGATAGCGATAACACTTGCGAATGTATTGGATACAGTCTGTTTCCATAGTCATCCAGAAATACCCTGCTCGGAGTATCTTCTTTGATAAGACAAAACCATTCATGTGCAGCCCGCAGGTCCCTGCGTACTTCGTCCAATAATCTGGTTGCTTCTTTTGCTTCGACACACCTTAATAGACCCAAATCGAGAGTCATCCTATACAGGATTTCCCCACTGTGAAAGAAGTTGCTGGATAATCTTTGAAGTGTGTGTTTCTGAGTAGTGTTGGCAAGTTCTGGATATTCCCCTGTGGTCAAGCACCTTTTGATGTCGTGGAACCATGGTTTTCCGTCTGCTTCTTCCTCAACGTGAGCATAATAAGCTGGTTGATCATAAATCCTTATTAGGATGGGATCAATGAAATTCGTATCTGGATATTGGATCATGGATGATAAATGGCTAATGCATCAGCGAACTCATTCTGAACCCTTGGGATATGCTGAAATTCCATCTTTATGAATCTTTTCCTTAACTCCTGTATGTGATGCAAATAGGGAAGTATCTTATAGTTTTTGTTTGCCCATTATTCTCGAACTTGATGTATGAGCAGGTCTGAGTCCCCGATCACTAGCAACCCTTGAATGTTCATGTCAATGGACATCTTGAGTCCCAGGATGCAAGCCTCGTATTCAGCCATGTTGTTTGTGCAAGGGAAACTAAGCTTGGCAGATACCGGGTAATGCTGGCCGATTTTTGATACTAGGACTGCCCCTATGCCAACTCTTTTGAAATTTATGGCTCCGTCGAAAAACAACCTCCAACCATCATAGGATTCTGCAATATCTTCTCCTACAAAGGATACTTCTTCGTCAGGAAAATACGTTTTCAATGGTTCGTATTCTCCTTCAATGAGATTCTTGGCAAGGTGATCCACTATGGCTTGACCCTTGATTGCTTTCTGAGTCACGTAAACAATGTTGAACTCACTCAACAAGATTTTCCACTTGGCGAGCTTGCTAGTGGGCATGGGCTTCTGGAAAATATACTTCAGCGGGTCCATCTGGGATATGAGATTAGTAGTGTGGGCACATAAATAATTCCTCAATTTCTGAGCTACCCAAGTCAGAGCACAACAGGTGCGCTCTAATAGAGAATACCGGGCCTTGTACGAGGTGAACTTCTTAATGATATAACAGATGGCTTGCTCCTTTCTCCGTGTTTCATCATGTTGTCCCAGGACACAACCGAATGCTCTATCCAATACCGCAAGGTAAAGCAATAGAGGTCTTCCTGGCTCGGGAGGAACCAATACTGGCGGTATTGATAGGTATTCCTTGATTTTGTCAAAGGGTTTCTGACAATCGACGGTCCATCTAGTAGCAGCGTCTTTCTTTAGCATTTTAAAGATGGGTTCACAAATGACCGTGGACTGAGTTATGAACCGACTGATATAGTTGAGTCTCCCCAGGAAACTCATCACATCCTTCTTATTTTTTGGCGATGGCAATTCTTGAATGGATTTGACCTTTGATGGGTCCAATTCTATCCCTCGACGGCTCACGATGAAACCCAGTAGTTTTCTGATAGGAACACCGAATGCACATTTGGCGGGGTTCAGTTTCAGGTTATACCTTCTCAGTCTGTTGAAGAACTTTCTCAGGTCTTCCATATGATCAGTGGCTTTCTTGGATTTGATGATGATGTCGTCCACATATACCTCGATCTCCTTGTGTATCATGTCATGGAAGATGGTAGTCATGGCTCTCATATAGGTGGCGCTAACATTCTTCAACCCAAATTGCATCATTTTTTAACAATACATCCCCCACGGAGTGATGAAAGCCGTTTTCTCTGCATCTTCCTCATCCATCCATATCTGATGATACCCAGTGAAGCAATCAACAAAAGACTGCAACTCATGCTTGGCGGAGTTGTCGATAAGAATGTGTATGTTTGGCAAGGGGAAGTCATCTTTGGGACTGGCCCAATTGAGATCCCAGTAGTTGACACAGATTTTAACCTTCCCGTCCTTCTTTGGTACTGGCACGATGTTGGCTAACGATGTCGGATATTCTACCACCTTGAGAACCTTAGCTTTGACTTGCTTAGTAACCTCTTCTTTGATTTTCAAACTAATGTTGGGCTTGAATTTCCGGAGCTTCTGCTTTACCAGCGGACAGGCTGGATCTGTTGGCAGTTTGTGAGCTACAATGGCCATGCTGAGACCAGTCATATCATCATACGACCAGGCGAATATGTCCTCATATTATTTTAAAATTTTCGTATACTTTTCCTTTTTTGATGGCGACAAGTGAACACTAATATGAGTTTCTTTGACATTCTCTGTATCTCCCAAATTAATGACCTCAGTTTCTTCTAGGTTGGACTTAGGTCTATTCTCAAAATTCTCAACCTCTCTGACGACCTCTTCAGGTATTTCATCTTCTTCTGAGTCTATGTCCTTTTGTTGCGTTGTTTCGTTGCAAGTCACAGTCATTGGTTCATCGTCAAGATTAGTTATAGCAATGCTTTATAAAATAGAGTAAATGATAGAGAAAATAATAAGCGAGATATATATGATAAACTGAAATGCTTTGATTAAATTCAAAATTATTTGAAACATTGGAGCTCTTTTCGAAATTAAAGACAATGCGGAAAGAAAATCAACTAGTAAAGTAAACTAAAAATGCGATGCATGCTGCTTTTGTTTAGCCTTGCTACCCCGAAGCCCTCCGGGCTCTGACGGTCTTAGTTGACCAGTTGCTGAGGCGGTCCCCTCTATTCACGGCTTGTATGGAAGGGCCTTCCTCCCCTTCCTACTTGAAAAGAACACAACAGTCCATATCATCATCCTCGAGAAACAGATTCTTCATGGCTGCCAATGTTTCATCTTCTTCTGACCCATATATAGTATCTGTCGGTTGGAAGGTTTACTCCAGGCTGGGTATCGAAAGCTCCAATGGATAGTAGGGACCGCGCCATGGTGGCTACCAGCTTTGGAATTCTTCCCAAGTATAACCGTACCCTAAGCCAAATGTAGTGCCATGCTTCTTTAGTTTGATGTGTTTAGTGGTCCCCTGGAGATTCTTATCGAGTCCATTTCCAGGCTCGTACCCGCACCAATTCAGGATACTTTCGATCTTGTTTTCCCACCATTTATCTTTATCTACAGCGTTGACCCTTTCGATGCGGTGGTATGTTTCTACGTCCATTCTCCTTCTGCCCCTCATCATTGGGGTGATCTGGCGACTATATACGGGGTTACTATCATTTCCATGAATGATCACTTCTTGGTAATTCCATTCGAACTTTACCGCCTCATGCAGGGTCGATGCTACGGCTCCAGCAGCATGGATCTAGAGGCGTCCTAACAGCAAGTTGTAAGATGCTGGGACGTCTATTACTTGGAAGTCAACGTTGAACCATGTTGGCCCCATTTTCAAGCACAGTCTGATTTCTCCAATAGTAGATCTCTGGGATCCATCGAAGGCTTTGACATTGATAGCCCTCTCTTTGAACTCGTGTACGCCTTTCCCCAAAGTTCTGAGAGTTACAAGCAGACAGATGTTGACGCTCGATCCCCCATCGATCAGAACCCTGGTGATGGAATAATCTTCATGCTACAAGGTGATGTGCAGTGCCTTGTTGTGGCCCAAACCTTCTAGCGGCGATTCGTCTTCATGGAAGGTTATTTTGTGGCTCTTCAGCACTTGCCCCACCATATTCGCCATCTCGCCCCCGGTTATATTGCTGGGCACATAGGCTTCGCTCAGTATCTTCATTAAGGCATTCTTGTGAGCATCTGAACTCTGCAGAAGAGCCAGGATAGATATCTGTGCTGGTGTTTTGTTCAGCTGTTCAGCGACTGAGTACTCCTTAGCATGTATTTTCCTCCAAAGATCATCGGGTCCTGTCTCAATGGGACATCCCGGGGCTTGCTTACCTGATTTGGCTAGGTGCTCTGGGGTGTAGACCCTCCCTGTTCTAGTCATTCCTTGTGCGGTAATCGTTTCTCCTGTCTTGTCTTTCCTTTCCTTCTAGCTTCGGCAGTGTAATCCCATGGTATGGCATTTGAGTGGAATGGTGTTATGTCAGTCATTGCCACCGGAATAGGCACCCTTGGTGGTAGCACAACAACTTCAAGGGGTATAGGTGCCTTTCGAGCCCCAAATTCAACTTCGATTGGCCCGAACGCCTTCGCAGAAGAGGCACTTCAAATTCAAGAGGTATAGACATATTTACTTCATCGTCCATGGAGGGCTGATTCTGCACAACAATTGGGTTAAGGGTAACCGCCGGCTTCTTTGTTTCATCCCCTTCAGCAGTTAAACCTACTGACCCTTTGGGGGTCCCAATCATCCTCGATCTCGATCATATGGATGTCTCCGCCTTTCTGGTCAGGCAGGGGGTTGTTACAAACATTAGGAGTGGTATCCTTTGCTACAATGACCTTATTGTCGATCAGGGTCTGAATCTTATATTTTAATGAATGACACTCGTCAAGGGTGTGTCCCTTCATGCCGGAGTGATACGCACCGGTCTTGTTGGGATTGACCCACTGGGAGGGATTTTCTGGATTTTTGGCAGGGATAGGAGTGACGTAACCAGCATCTTTAAGTCTTTCATATAACTGGTCAATTGGTTCTGCGATGGCTGTGTATTGTCTAGGAGGTTTATGGTCAAAATTTGATCTGGGTATCGAAAATTTTTTTACGGGTGGGTGGTGATTGATAGCGAGAGGGTTGAGAGTTATAAGCTTGGTAAACAGGTGGTAGTTGAGAGTATCTGGGTGAGGTAGGTTGATATGTGAGAGGTGGAGAGGACTGGTAAACGGGAGGTGAATAGGAGGGTGCGGGTGCGGGTGCTTGGTAATTTAGGATAGGCTGATATGTAAGTGGAGGTGATGGGTCAGTGTGGTATTTTGGTGGTGATTTGGCTCCCTGTGCGACCATCACAGCTTCTACATCTTTCTTCTTGGACGCGCCACCAGTTTTTAAAGCCTTATTGGTGGCTTGCAATGCTTCAAGATTTGTAACCATACCATTCTTGATGCCCTCTTCAATTCTTTCTCCGAGTTTGATGATATCAGAGAACTTTTGACCCTCGATCAACATCAACCTCTCGTAATATTGGGGATCCTGAGTGTCACGCCCCAACCTCAGGAGGCGCGATCGGTGCTCAACCGAGTAAACCCTAATGAGCAAGCCTGGTAGGTTTCATGCATACTACCCAACCCAACTCATAATTAAATAAGCGATAGACTCCATTAATCGAATTCTATCAACAAATAATTAACGATTTCCATTTCAGTTTTATTGGCAACATCATTTCTCCACTTTAAGGGTATTACAAGTTATATACATCATTGCCAAACATCAATATTTCTATTTTTAATTTCCTATACCCGACACTACCAATAACCTGTCTACGGAGCCTCTAAATATAACTGAAGAATAATACAGAAATGCTGGCAACAAGGCTCCAGCTATACCTTACACAAATACAAAAATAAGACTCCGGGAAGAACAGCGGCATAAGCCACGCAGGGCCCCGAGGGGAAAGGGGCTCACCCATACAACTGACGGAAAGTAGAGGAGGTGCTACTGCCGGTGGACTGGAGTGCCTGCTATAGATCCACCTACAATCGTAACATGAATGTAGCGCAACCGGCAAAAGGGACGTCAGTACATTTGAATTGTATTGGTATGTATAACTAAACACCATTTTACTAGAAAGAACTATCAAACAGATACAGGAAAATCATATGGGCAAATCAAAGAAGAAATTCATATAATCTTTCATATAATTTCCACGACATATATTAGGGCATTTCTATCACATGTTCACCACTGTTCTCATTACCACTGCCATCTCGAGCAGAGTCCGGTCATGACCCGACCGGATAGGTCACCTCATTGGAGGCATTACTTTTAATCAATATTTCATTTCCCTTATCCGGAATTCAATATCAGCACATTACCACCATGTGTGAGGCATGGTGTCCGATCATGACCCGATCAGCTAGGTCACCTTATTGGAGACATTACTCCATTCTCATTAGTCAACACCTTCAAATCTTTATTCCACACATATCATAACAATTCCTGGGCACTCATGGCAACCATCATCACATCATTTTCCCTTTCCAATATTTGTTTTACAAGTTGTGATCATAGACACATATATCAAAGATAATTCAAGTCGCAATCACATGTAGTGAGCACAAAGCTAGCATGGATAATACTTTGTTTCAATGTTGGCTTATAGCCCAAGTATTAAACACATAACTGTTCTTTTCATCATTATCTAATTATCAAGATTGGTACATTATTCACATTGAGGCACATCCTTCACGAATATGTATAGATATATGCAAATCAATTAATGCATAGTAACAATCAATACACTAGCCAATTCAGCTCTTACCATACTTTCGTAAATGAAAACGGAGCTCAATTTCTAATAAAAAGGGTAAAGCTTTTCCTTACTCTTTTACAAATTTCTGAAACTCTTAGAACTTCGATCGTTTGAGTAAGAATTACAAATTAAATCGAGAATTAGAGATGAGGTTGAGACTCTAGCTTGGTTCAAGAATATTGACAAACCCTAGAGGTGAAATTTATACCATTTTGTACCCCTTTTTAATTCACCATCTCCCACTACTCTAAGGTTTGATATGCATGCAAGGGATCCATTGTTATACCCACGAATAACCTCACTAGTGACCCCCTTATATCTGAGAATAAAACAAATAAAAGTTGGGGTGATGAAGTCTTACCTCTTGAGGTGATGGTCTAGGGGTCTTCACTTGATTTTCTTTAAGGATTTTGTCATACCTTATGGATAATTTGATGGGGAGACTTTCCCTCTCTAAAAACCCTCCATATCCCTCTAGAAAATTCTCAGAAGAATGCTTAAAATAAGCTATATCACCGGACATATCGATATGGAGGTCGGGTTAAAAATTAGAAAATTGGAGCCCCGAGTCAAATATGCGATCGCATTTGCAATCGCAGAGTAAACATGTGGTCCACATAATGGACCGCAAAATGCTCCCCAAAAACTAAACATTCTGACTCAGTCTGCGATAAGAATGCGGTCCGCATTCATGTTCTGCGGTCGCAAAGTGCACCGCAGAACTGACACTCACAAAATTCAAAGGAGAATATGCGACGACTATGCGGTCCGCATTTTGATTATGCGACCACATTTTCGACCACATAGCTGACTTCAATTTTAACCAACATTCTGCCTCACACTGCGGCAGATATGCGGTCCGCATTTTGATTGTGCAACCGCATTTTGGACCGCATTTCTTGCATTTTTTTGGAAACTTATTCTTGACTTTTTAATGCATTATTCAATCCAAAAAGGTGTGCTCCGCGGCGAGCAAGTTCGCCGCGAAGTATATTTATGAATTGTTAACACATGCTCCTAACTTGGCACCACGGAATCGAGGTTTTTGAGTAGGGATTTCACGGGGCTTTACCCTAAGACCGGACGAAGAATCTATTCATTTGCTCTTCTTCTAGGGCTGGCCTGACCTTTGCAGCTTCTAACCTTCAACGAGTAGCATACTCGCGGAATGTTTCGGTGGGTTTCTTCTTCAAATTTTGTATGTAGAATACATATGGTGCGTTCTCTGAATTAAACTGGAATCTATCCATGAAGTCCGATGCCATACCTACCCAACTTGTCCATTTCTTGGGGTCTTCACTGATGTACCAGGATAGTGCATCTCCCTTTAAGCTCCTCGTGAAGATCTTCATATGGATCTTTTCATCTCTTTCGACCCCCACTAGTTTATCGCAATAGGTCCTCAGGTGGACTTTGTTATCTCCTGCTCATCAAACATTTCGAACTTGGGAGGTTTGTACCCCTTCGGAAGTTCAACATCTGGTTGAATGCACAAGTCCTCGTAATTCAATCCTTTAATGCCTTTGTTACCTTCCACGCACTGAACTCGGCTGGTTACTTTCTTGAGCTCTGCTGCTAAGTTCCTAATGAGGGATTTCTTGTCATCAGACTCAGGTGCATTTGATATGGGTTGGGCATAGTGGGGTATAATATCCATGTAAATAGGATATTTGTAGAGATGGTCATTTGTGGTGTTCAGTGGCTCGGGAATGAGTAGTGGGGTGTTATTTGGAGTGTGGCATGTGTTGCAGGTGTGAGTGGGTTGTATCAGTGGTTTCGGGGTGTTTTGTGGAGGTGCGGGATTTTAGGTGTTGACGTCAGGAGAGGTGAGGGAAAATGATGGGTTCGCCAAATTCCGAACCTGATCCAGTTCTTCTCGGAATTTCAACAGCTTTTGTTCCAGTTTTGCAGTAGTTTGCTTAGCAACCGGGGTACCCTGAGGAATCTCAATCTCCTTTCTGGCACTTGTATATCCTATTTTACCTTTGTTCTTATTCCGGACAGGACTCGGAGGAGGAGGAGGTGGAGGGCCCTTGGATCTTGTGGAGTATGCTGAGGGTGCCAGAATGCGCGAACTAACCTTTGGGGAGGGGAATAAAAAATAAAAGAAAAAACAAAAAGGTAACAAGTTAGTGCGGGTTCTCAGAAAAAGTATTGCAATATTTAAACACGTTTTGCGGAAAAATATAAATCGCGTCCTAGTTTGGTGCCTTGTTGTGCCCGAGGTAGGCCTTATCGACAAATAGTTTTGGAGAACTTATAATGCTAAATGCCTCATTTTATTGATAAAAATAAGACGAATCCAAAATGACTCTAAATAACAGAAAGTAAATGTCACTAGTGGCCATTGGCCTTATTGCATCATTAAGGCAAAATAAAAGACTCCTGACTACTTGGTCCCAGAGGGACCTTCCCTAGATTTGGCATCCTTGTCTCCCTCGAACATCTCCACCAATTCGCGTAGTCCTAGCAGCAAGTAAGCTCGGTCCAGATGTTCGCCTGTATTTCCTTCACCGTTTTGGCAGTCTTCGATCCTTTTGATGAACTTTCCTTCTAGCTCTGCTAGACCCCGCTCCAAATACCCTAACCGATTGTTGGCGCTGACAGCCATTTCTTTTGACTCCTCGATCAATTTCTGATGGGCTTCTTGTATTTCCCTGAAAACAAAGACCCTTCTATGGATATGCCCCAATGAGGTGATAGCAAATTCGTCTGAATAGGTCCGGTATGACTTGCTATGGCCGTACCTTTCGTATAGATAGTGAAACGGGATGTAGGAGTCTTTCAAACAGGTTAAGGAAACCCCTTCCTTTGAGATTTTCAGGCATAAGCAAACCCGGAGTCTCCCAAGGAATTCCAGCTAAACCCCCTATCTCTTCAAGTAAAGGAGTCATTTCAAGATCACCAAAGCAGAACATAGATTTGTCACTATCCCAGAACAATGTTGCAGCCTCTATGATTCTGTTGTTAGGTTGAATCTCTAGGAGAGAAGG
>MU741888.1:0-14336 GCA_026770625.1 Nicotiana glauca
ATCTCCAAACTTCCGCGAACCTCATCCACCGCGGTTCTACTGCGGTCGCGGTGGAACCGCGGTAGAACAGTCCTTTTGATTTTCCAGGGCTGTTCAGGCGTGACTTCTATGTAATTTTGCAAATATGGCCTTTTTCTTCCACTTTTGACTCCAAAATTGCTCCTTAGCCTTCTTTACCCATTTTGTACCTACAATTCATGAAAAACACTACTAAGAACATTTTGTCATCATATATATCATCAAATCAACATAAAAATGTGATTATTTAAGGCGTGATTATAGTCAAATTCACCTATTATCAAATGTCTTGTTCGGAAAGCCGCATTTCTTGGATAGATCGGTGCATGGTGCAATATAAACACGTCATATATGTTCAAATTGATCATTTTGTGATACGGCCTTAATCGAAATGATATATGCCACTCTTATATATTAACATATTATCGAGAATTCTGATTATGTCAAAAAGGTGTTGGAATAAGTTCATCTTCCGCTAGATTTGATTTGAAATATAAACTAATGTATGTTTCAAATTGTCTAGTTGGAAAATTTGATATCGTTGTGAACCTACTGTTTCAGGATAAAGCTGCGGATTTCCAAGGCGTACAAAAGCATGAGAGTGACAATTTGTGAAAGTTTAGATTATCTCATTCTTCTTAGTGATCTAGCTTAGTGTTTTGGTTTGTTTGTTTTAGGTAATAGCATCTTTTAGGTATTATGCTAATAGTTTAGTTAGAATTCCAGTATTCTACTTTGTGCTTTGGTTTCACTTAAAAGTTTATATCTCCATGAAAATTTGTTGTTCTTCGTTGGCTTCTCCTTTCTTATTTTTAATAACTTTCGAATCATTATTATGTAGTGTTTTAACACTGTGTAATTGGGATTTCTAACGGAATACCCATTTTTTTCTCTCCGCAGAATCTACCTCATTTATTGCTTGAAGGCTAAAAACGAACTCATGTACTTGAGGCCATGATTTTATTCTTCTTTTGTTCTTCATAATCAATAAACTATAGGTGATGATCAAGAAGAAGAATACAAGAATCTAGAGACAGTAGAAAATAATATGTTAAACTGTAGCAATATATGGCCTCCAAATGTTAATTTTTCCTAGAGAATTTGTTCTGAATCTTCCACATGGTAAGAGGGAAACATGTGAACACTAATGAGTTTGGTAAGATAAGTACTATCTTACCCCAAATACACTTGGTTGGAGGATAACCCATTTATTAACATAACCCATCTTGACCCGTCCAAATTCACTCCAACCCGCTCATTTGCCACACCCTACATTAAAGCACAAAGCATTACGCAAAGAAGAAATAGAGACATGAAACTTTCGAAGCCTGCAACTTAACACTAGCGTTTTTGTGAAAGTCCATTCATACTCCACACACTTGTCCAATGACCCATCCCATGTGATTTTCTTTATGCGGGAAGACTGTCACTTCGCTTTCAAGAAAACTAAACAAGAAAGTGGTTGGGTTAAACCACAAATGCCTTTGAAATGCAAACTAATGCTCTTTCTTTTTTTCAGTCTGTAATGTGGAATTCACTGTTCTCATTTTTGTTTTCGACGCTTGAATAAATTAATGTCTAGTCTTTTGATCCTTGTGCGTTTACAATGTAGTAATTTTATTTTCTTAATATTAATTTTATTTTAATCAGCTACATCACAAATTTTCATTCTCCATTAAGGATATTCATATTGGATAAGAAAAAAAGAACATCCCGGATCCGAATTACAAATCACAAAATATGCAGCAGGATTTTCATCTTGGAAATCATCAATACTTTCTTAGCTGATGACTCTATCATCATTCTTTCCTCTATATAACAAGGGGAAAAACAAAAACCAAAGGGCTTGCTAGTTGCTAACTAACCTACACCTAATTTTGTAGTATATACAGACAAAATAAAGGTTCCTAAAGTGGTTGGAAAGAACAAAAAAAACAAAAGGTTTCTACATATCCAAACTATGAAAACAAAACGAGTGCAAAGGCCCTATTCGCCTATGAGATGCATCTCATAGAGTACATTGACACAGGAGAATCTACTGCAGGCGCACCATAGACCCTCGCATGATCACTCTCCAAACCATAATCCATCATCGGACGGTACTCAAGATCTTCATCATGATCAAACACAAATTCAGGCATCTCAATCTCATTCCTCCTTACATGTTCCCACAGATAGTCCACCCGGTTCACATACCTCAATTTCCCATACAACCTGCACAAACACCCAATCAAAACCCGTACCATATCCATTTTTTAAGTAATCAAAAATTGAATTCTTTCTAAATTAAAAAATTAAGATGCGCCTAATCCATATGAATTGACAATCTTACCCTCCGCTGAAGATGAAGCGACCAAAAGTGGCAAGGAAGAGCCTAGCTTGAAGGCCAGGGTGAAGAAAGTAAACAGCCTCCAGATTCTCTCGGACTTTAACCGGAATCGCATCGTAGAAGGATCGTAAAGCGGATACTCCAGGAAAGTTCTCGCTTTTCTCTACATCCGTGTGAACATACACCACGGCAAACGGCCGTTTCTCAAGTTCTGGAAAGATCTTCTCCGTTAAATACTTCTTCACCACTTCAACACTCAGATTCCTAGCTGATTAGCCCCAAAACAAAAACAAAATCGATATTTTAGTCCAAATATTCAACAGGAAAAATCAGGAAAATGAAATATAAAGGATCTTTAAAATTTATGTACCAGGAAAGAATTTGCCGATGATGCGCAAGGTTTTCCGGCCACGTTTATCTCTGCCTTGGATCTTGAAGATTTCGAGTTTCTCAATAAGCTGTTCTTGTTCAACTTCTGAAAACATGGTTATAGAATTTCGTATAACTTCTGCAAATCGTTACGTGAAGATGAGGAAGCTGAAGGAAAAAACGAAGGCTTTATATAGTGATGACGAGGAAGAAGAAGATGAGCGGTGGCTTTAAAGGGAAGGTAAAGAGGAGAAATGTTATCCATTTTGGAAGGGTGGGAGGAGAGGAATATTAGGGGAATATTCGTAAGGATCTTCGATTTTGAAGGTGGGACCTAATTTGTTTCCTTGTGTTATTACTGAGACACTCCCCGTGATCTACTGGATCACTCGTGGGACCCTTTCTTTTGGATCAAGGATCAATTATATGAGCCTTTATCTTTACTTTCACAGCAGATCTGGAACCGATATATTATCTTTTACCCCTACGTAGCCTTAAAAAAATCAAATCAAATAATAATAATAATAAGATAGCCAGGAGAATGTTTTACCTGCCAGTAGCCAGCTAGCCTTGTTTGGTTAAACTTATCATAATTGGAGAAAATTAATACTTCCTCCATTTCAAATTAAACGAGCTTGTTTGATTCGGTATGGAATTTAAGGAGAAAAAAAATTGATATTTGTGATCTTAAAATCTTAAGAGGTAAAACTTTATGGGGCCATGACTTTTGTATGATTATAAAAGCTTCTCATTAAGGATAAAATAGGTTAAATTGAGGAGTTTAAAGTTGAATTATTTCCAAATTTAAAAATGTGTCATTTATTTTGAAACAGACTAAAAAGAAAAATACCTCATTTAATATGAAACGGAGGAAGTACTAATTTTGTATTGTTTGGTTAATAAAGTATCTGATTGATATTCTTAATTCTAGTATTAATAATCCTAGTATTAGCAGGTACAACAATTCTCATATTATCTTATATTGAATTTGATATGAAATAATAAAGCACGCGCATGTATATGTCAAATAACATAAAAATTAGACATCGCTTACGATAGGAGAAAGAAGAGTGTATTGTTTGACCAAAAATAACATAAACTTTCGGTTAAACTATTTAATTATACGTAATGATGAGTTAAACTTAGTTAATAATAATATTTCTAGATTTAGAACTTGTCAGTGTGGCTAACGTAAGATAAAGTCGGAGGAAAACTAAAAGTAGTACACATTTAATATTCCAAAAGATATGAGTAATAATGAAGGGATATCAAGTAATAAATAACAATAAATGACATTAATGTAAATAGGATGAACGATTCACCCAATAATGAATGAGATGAAGGATTGTTCCTTCTGATACTAATGAATAACATTGATGAATGATGGACAAATACTTGAATGTTCGAACTATTCTCGGATATAATGAAAAGATATGGGATAATGTCTGCAAGAATATTGTAAAATGTAAAGTTTGTATCTTTGCTAGAGAGAAAGAATCTTCTTCTAAAAGGTATTCTTCTCAATTCAATGTTACATGCCCTACACTATTGTCTCTCTTTTATTTATATGATACATGACCCTAACAAACCCTAATAGTACAAGTCCATAGAATATTCAATGGAATATTCTCTTTAATATATTATTACAAAAACTAGCCATTATTGTTCTGCCCTTGGTGCTCGACCTCGACCGTTGTTGACAGCCCGACTACAAATCCTACTACTTTTCGGTCGACTCTGTTAAGTTAAATTCCAAGGTTTCAATGATGACAATGTTCAACTCCTTTATTTCGCATGAATCATCAAAAGGAAAGAATAGCAATGAGAAGCTCTCTAAAGGCGTGATTACTAAATCAATGGACCTATAGAAGGAACCAAAAGCCTGCTGATCTACTCGGCCTCAATCAAGGCAATCAGTTTTCCAATCAAGGAGTTATTACCATATTCAGCTTCCTCAATTAAAGCTCGGTCAAGGGATTGAATGTCTCGTAAATGAAAAGTTGTGACAAAGGAAAGTCACAAGTCGAATTTGGTCTTTCCGAAGAGCAGAATTCGAAGAGGCACCCCTTGGGTCAAATCTTTCAAAGATCTCCTGCCTCCATTTCTGATCAAGACTCAACGGCTATTTTCATCTAATATAAGAAGGCTGCTTGGTTCAATTGGAAAACTTGCGCAACTACACACAATTGTCTTCTAAGTCTCTCTACATCTTAGCCTAAACACTGTAATCTAAATTTTATCAGTGTCTCAAAAGATAGGAAGAGTTAGAACACAAAAGAGAGTTGTGTCATTATTAAGATTCACATATAACTGTACTTTGTTGATGGTAAACGAATCAAAACCATCCCTTTTATAATTCTTTAAAAGGAATCCTTGTGACCCAAGGAAAACTGGATGTAAGTGCTATACCAGTACCGAACCAATATAAAATTACTGTGTGTCTCTCTCTATTTGTTTACTGTCTTTTTACTTCTACTATCGATCTAGTCAACTAAAATCACCGTTTGTCGACTAAGTTTTTAATATACCACAATTCACACACACACACACACACTTTCTCTTGTACTTTCAATCGCTATCAGAGCAAGGCTCACAAACTTTGCTTAACAACTAGTGAGGAAAAGATCATGGGATCAAACACAGTCGTTGGTGCACTATTTCAAGAGGGAACTTCTAAAGTTCGACCACCATACTTTAATGGGCAACATTTTTCTCATTGGAAGGTGTGTATGGAAACATACACCATGTCTTATGACATCAAAGAATGGCGAGTAATCAGAAAGGAAAATCCTCCAATTCCCCTAAGGAAAGACGAAAATGGTCAAGTTATAATATACACTGGTCCACTTGACTTGGATGAGTACACTGATGAGCAAGCTACTGTCATAACTGTAAATGCCAAAGCGAAAAATCTGTTGTACAATGCTACCAGTGGTGAAAAATATGAAAAAATCTCAAGCAGTGAAACTGCTAAGGAGATGTGGTATAAAATTGGAAGTCACGTATGAAGGGACAAACAAAGTAAAGAAACAAGGATAAATCTATTGGTTCGACAGTATGATCGATTTCAAATGAAGGACGGAGAATCTGCTGAAGAAATGTTCTATAGGTTCAGCAGAATTCTTGGAGATTTGAAATCCTTTGGTAGAAAAATAAAAAGTGGAGAACAAGTCAGAAAAATTCTCAGAAGTCTACCTACGATTTGGCAGCTAAAAGTCGTCGCACTCGAATGTCAAGATCTCGATAAAATGCCCTATTATGAACTTAGAGGTGATCTAATAGCTTTTGAGAAAACTAACTTGGATAGACACATTCAACAACAAAAGAAGAAAACGGTCGCCTTCAAAGCAACTATGGTTGAACTAGAGAATGAAGAAGAAAATGAAGGAGGGGAACAAAATGAAAACATAGCCATGCTTTCTCAAGTTGTAACCGGTACGATGAGGAAAAATAGAAATAGCAAAAGAGGCAAACCAAACTTCAGAAAGGGAAGGGTAAACAATGAAAACGGTGAAAGATGCTATGAATGTGGTACACATGGACACATTCAAGCTGATTGTATAGAACTAAAAAAGAAGCTGAGCAGGAATCTTCAAAGGAAGATGTCTTTTGGAGCCTAGAGTGATAAAGAAGAATCTGATCATGAAGAAACTGCAAATATGTGCTTCATGACCATAGAAGATGATAGCAATGAAGAATCAAGAGAGTGTGGGTTCTCAAGAAACAGAGGAATAAATGAAGAAGAAGGCTCAGATCAACTTGATCTCATGGCAGATGAAGGAACTAGTGAGGTACGTCCCCTAAATTGTCCTGAATGTTATGAACTCCAAGAATTCGTTGATATTGCTCTTGCAGATATTGAAAGAGTTATAAATGAACTCAGAAAGATTCAAAGAGAAAAGAAAGAATAGGCTCTGAAGCTTGAAGTTTGTGAAATTGAACGTGATATGTTACAAGAAGAAGTAAATCCTACTAGTCATAGTTCAGTCAAATCAAATCAGATTGTTCGTCACAAATAGAAGAAATCTTATGGATGCTCCTTATGTGGTAAGAATGGTCATAATACTAACCAATGCAAGAACAGAATCAGGGCAGAAAAAAGATTCTGATAATAGTCCATCTCGTTTTTATTGTGGGAAAAAGGGCCACACTTCAAATCGCTGTAGGTTTAAGGACAACAGAAAATGGGTATGGCAACCAAAATCTTCAAACCAAAATAACACTCAGCAGTCTAATCTTTCAGAACCCAAGCAAGCTTGGGTACCTAAAAACAAGTAATTTTGTTTTACAGGAAGACCTCAAGAAGAATCCAAAAGGAAAATGGTATCTCGACAGCGTGTGTTCCAGACATATGACTGGTGACAAACAATTGTTCAAAACAATCACTAAACTAGATAGAGGAACATTTACATTTGGAGACAAATACAAAGGAAATATAATTGGTGTTGGAAAAGTTCCTCTAAGCCCAACATGTGATGTAGATGAAGTCTACCTGGTTGATGAACTCGGCTATAATCTTCTCAGCATTAGTCAACTATGTGACAGTGACTATGAGATTCGTTTTAAGAAACATGGTTGGTTCATAGAAGATAAATCAGGTAAAATCATTCTCTCAGGTAATAGAGACAGAAAGATTATACTATTAGCAACCTAGATAATCTTCGAGATCAAATCTGTATTGCTTCTATAGTTGATGTTCCCTGGGTCTGGCATAAAAAACTTGGTCATGCCAGCATGCATACTATTCAAAAGTTTTCTAAACATGATCTTTTCATTGGATTTCCAAAACTAGATTTTTCAAAGGATCATATTTGTGATGCATGTCAACTAGGAAAACAAACTCGCTCATCTTTCAAAATCAAAAATTGTATTTCCACCTCAAAACCTCTTTAACTACTACATATGGATTTTTTTGGTCCAAGTAGAACTACTAGCATAGGTGGTAGAAAATATGCTTTTGTTATTGTGGATGATTTTTCTAGATTTGTCTGGGTTATGTTTTTAAGCCATAAAGATGATGCTCTAACAAATTTGAAGTTTTCTGTAAGAAGGTTCAACAAGAAAAGGGTTACACATCTCCTCTATCAGAAGTGATCATGGAGGAGAATTTGGAAGCAGAGCTTTTGAAAACTTTTGCAATGATCAAGGAATTTCTTGCAATTTTTCTTCACCAAGATCTCCGCAACAAAATGGAGTGATAGAACGTAAAAATAGAACCCTACAGGATATGGCATGAACCATGATTGTAGAAAATTCCCTACCTCATCATTTCTGGGCAGAATCTATAAGCACATCATGTCATATTATCAACAGGTGTCTGATTTGACCAATTCTAAAAAAGACTCCATATGAACTGTGGAATGGTAAGAAACCCAATATTAGCTATTTTCATCCCTTGGGATGCAAATGTTTCATTCACAACAATGGAAAGATAATTTGGGTAAGTTCGATCCTAAAAGTGATGAAAGTATATTCCTAGGTTATTCTCCTTGAAGTAGAGTATATGGAGTTTATAATAAAAGAACTCTCTGCATTGAAGAATCAATTCATGTTATTTTTGGTGATACTAACCCTCATCCAATGAGTGAAAAACATCTTGAAGATGAGAAAATTCCTTTACCGCAAAATGTTTCATTGCAAGAAAGGATCATCAAAGTGAGTCAGTTGATCAGCAAACTCAACGTACCGAAGAATCTGTAGAAATTCACGAACCATCTCAAACAGATCAGTTGACCTATATAGAAAGAGATATTCCTTCAAACACACCAAATTAGTGGGAGGGCGAACCTAGCTATCCTCACAAATTTATTATAGGAAATCCACATGAAGGAATCACTACAAGAAAATTTCATAAGGACAAATCTCATGTGGCTCTCATCTCTCAACTTGAGCCAAAGAAGGTAGATGAAGCTCTGAGGGATGCACACTGGATAGGTGCTATGAAAGAAGAACTCGATCAATTTGAAAGAAACAAAGTATAGGAGTTGGTCCCAAGACCTTCAAACTCCTCAATCATTGGAACTAAATGGGTGTTCAGAAATAAATTAAATGAATCTGGTCAAGTGGTTCAAAATAAAGCAAGATTAGTTTCTCAAGGATACTCCCATCAAGAAAGAATCGACTATGATGAAACTTTTGCTCTTGTAGCAAGACTTGAATCCATTCGAATATTACTTGTTTATGCTGCTCACAAAGGATTCAAACTATTTCAAATGGACGTTAAAAGTGCGTTCCTAAATGGCTACATCTCTGAAGAAGCATATGTGAAGCAACCACTAGGATTTGCAAACGTCTCCTTTCCTAATCATGTATACAAGCTGACTAAAGCCTTGTATGGTCTCAAACAAGCTCCGCGTTCCTGGTATGAAAGGTTAAGTTCTTTTCTTTTGAATCATCTATTCAAAAGAGGTAATATCGATACAACCCTTTTTATTAAGCATTCTAGTTCAGGTAATTTTATCACTCAAATTTATGTTGATGATATTATTTTGGGGAGTCCTAACTCTGCTTTATGTAAAGATTTTGCTCGTTCCATAAAAGGAGAATTCGAAATGAGCGTGATAGGAGAACTAACATCATTTCTCGGACTTCAAATCAAACAGTCTCCTAAAGGAATTTTCATTAGCCAAACCAAGTACACTAAGGAGATTATCAAAAGGTTTGGAATGGAAAATGCAAAGTCAGTCGGCACTCCAATGAGTCCAACAACAATTCTCGATGAAGGCAAGAATGGAAAAAAGTTTGATGAAACCATGCATGGAGGGATGATAGGATCCCTATTGTATCTCACTGCTAGTCGGCCATATATCATGTTCAGTGTATGCAAGTGTGCAAGATTTTAGTCAGCTCCTAAGGGATATTCCTATCTCACTACCGTTAAACTATTAGATATCTAATTGGTACCTCTGATATAGGATTATGGTATGATCATTCTAACAATTTCGCATTAAAAGGTTTTTCAGATGCAGATTTTGCAGGTGACAAGATTGATAGAAAAAGCACTAGCAGGACGTGTCAACTCTTGGGAAATGCATTGGTATCTTGGCATAGCAAGAGCAAAATTGTGTTGCTCTATCAATGACTGAAGCAGAATAGTTAGCAGTTGGAAGCTATTGTACACAAGTTCTATGGATTATGCATCAACTCCTCGACTATGATTTATCTCTTACTTCTACTCCTATATTTTGTGATAATACCAATGTTATTTGTCTTATCAAAGAATTTTGTGGATTATTCTAGAGCAAAGCATATAGAAATTAAGCATCATTTTATCCGTGATCATGTCGTTAAAGGTGATATTGTATTAGAATTTATTAGTACTGATTCTCAACTTGCAGATATTTTTACAAAATCTCTTTTGGAAGAAAAATTTTGTTTTCTCAGGAAAAAGATTAGCATTTTTCCAAATTTGTAAATCAAATCTTTTTGCCGTTTTAAAAATATTTTCTTTGGTTTACTTAGTTTTTGTATAGGTGTAATAATTTTTTCTTCATCAGTGTCGCCGACCAGTCACTTCAGAAGCATCACTTCCTTCTGAATCCGCCTTTTCCTCTAACCAAGGCGACCCTTCATTACACCAAAAAGCTTCGATAAAACCCCTATCATCTCCATTACACCCTTCATTCATGTCAAACAAACCTCTTCACCATGTCCAAATAGAATCCCTCTTCCTCCACCGTAACCAGACGAAGCCAAAGGTTTCAAAAACCCCTTAATCCTGACGAACCTGTAGATTTGGAATCATCTATTGACTCAGATTTTCTCAAGACTGACAATAAGAGTAGTGAATCCTCCGAAAACCCTCCTATCAGTCAGAAAAAGGCCCATGGAGCAAATTCCCAAAAAGGCTACATGCAAGAAAGGAAAGGTGGAAAATACTGAATTCGGACCTGAGGACAAGTCGATATTCTGTGGCCCAAGCGAAAAAGGAAGGTTTGAGTCCTACAAGTCTAAATCTATGGCTTATGGACGCTCTGTAACTCTTTCTCTCATGAAAAATCTGCATTGTGATGTGACCTCTATATTTGGTTTTCAACATCTTTCTTCTCTATTCAATACTGTTGAAAACTCTGTTTATGAGAAACGGGTGAGGATGTTTTATTCAAATCTATTTGTGAATGACAAAGATGACCAGGAATCTATAGTATTAGGTGCTAGAATTGTTCTAGACTCTTATCAATTTGAAAATATTTTCTCTGCTAAGTTCAGTGGGTTTGATGTTTTTGTGCAAAATTCTTGGCCAAAAGATTTTGAGGTATCATTTGATGAAGCCAAAGTCTTTTATCTAATAACCCCTGATATTGGCCCCAAAAACTTAAAGTGTGAACATCGTGTTTTTGCCCACATGATTGCTACCACTCTACTCCCCAGAACTAGATCCCTTAGTTCTTTATCTACTAGGGATGTGTTTGTCCTTTACTGTCCTGTCAATAATAAAAGACTGGATTGGTTTGTGTGGATTCACCAATACATGCTTGAAAGTATTAGGGACATATCTTCCTCTGCTGCTTGTTTACCATATGGTCCGATCATCTCACACATCCTCGAAGTTATGAAGGTAGATTTGGCACCCTTCACACCCAAGCACATTACCAGCACTTAGGATAAAACAACTTTTTCGATAATGGGGTACACCTTGAGTGATGATGGATGGGTTAAATGCGCCAAAGTTGACAGTATTCCAGTACCAATTTGTCATGCCCCAAACCTTGGGGAGCGCAACCGACATGCAACTGAGCAAACCCAGTCGAGCAAGCCTATCTAGCCTTTCTCGCCCGACTCATTCTATATCCGAATAAGTAATGCATTACCAATTATTAAACATGGGAGGGAGAGTTGTTATATAAATGCATAAACATTGCTAGTTAGATTCTTACTTAAGTGCAACATGCCATAGTTAAGTTTCCAAAAGTACATACAGTTGACAATCTAGTGGAGAAAAGTTTCAAATTAAATGTGATCCTATGACCACCCCGGCAACCATCCATGACTCACATAAACGTCTACGGAGCCTCTAAGGATACAGAAGACGAAAATGATAATGCCGGTAATAAGTCCCCGGCTATACCTCAAAATATGGAAGTTTACACCAAAGAAGAACTACAAAACCCCTGGGAGAAATGGGGGGCTCACCAAGGCAGCTGTGAAGAGAGAAAGAGAGCACCATTATCTGCAATCGGCACTATCAGCAACCGAACCACCTACATCCATTCAAAGATGTAGCGCCCCGGCAAAAGGAAAGTTAGTACTGTCGAATAGTACTAATATGTAAGACAAACACATTTCTTAATATGATGAACAGTGAACAAATAGAAGGCAGTTATAACATCAACAAGTACTTCACAAGATTACAAGGGAAGCACCAAATAAGGATCACATGGTTCCAGTTAAGTCTTTCCATTCCTTTAAGTTAATATTCTTTAGTGCCAAGTGCCATAACCTATAATGCCACCGTGATTTCTACACGGAGTCCAATCTCGGCCCGACCGGCTAAGCCATCCCAAGTGAGACATATCCAAATCCATAATGATAATCAGAGATCCCATGTAAATGCAACCATGTGTACAACATGGCGTCCGATCTCGACCCGATCGGCTAAGCCATCTCACTTGGCACATAACCTCTTTCAATTATTCCTTAATGTACATTTCTTTCCATTTTTTCATTACATGGCACCACATACCTTTTTTATTAGTTTATCTCTTGGCACTTGGATACATTGTTACAATTCAAGTCTTTCCCCTTATTTATTCGTTCATATAGCTTCATCATTCATGTCGATAAGGGGTTTTCATATAAGGCATGCACACATAAGGAAAGATAAGAACACTTGGAGAACATAATCACATTTTCAGCTATCATGATCTCAGAGTAAACATATAGAACAATTTTGGAACAAAAGTCTATCAACCAAACACATTAATGCAATCCATCTAGTGTGATCAATCCGGAAGTCACACCAACTATTCGGACACCAAGAATTCAACACTAAGAAGAAGAGGGTTAGCCTTTACATACCTCAATGGAGCTTTTTCTTAAATCCTTACAATAATTCCAGAATTTCCTAGTAATTTCGACCTATTTTATGAGAATTACAAATTGAACCAAGAATTAGATACATGATTAAGATTCTAGCTCATTTGAGTATATTATCAAGCACTAGGTGTGCATTGTGGTATTAGGACCCTTTTGTGAGAGATTTTCATCACCTTACACCTCAATTGCCATCTTTTTAACTCACAATCTTCCCATACCCCATTATCACTCATGCATACAAGATAATCAATTCTTATACCCGTGAACCCACTTGTTAATCACTTATTTTAATAGAAATTTTGAAATTATAGATTAGGGCACAAGTTCTTACCTCTTAGGATGAAGGCCTAGCAAATTTTTACTTGATAATCTTCAAGGGTTTAAGCAAACATTAAGTGGGGACTTGATGAAGACCACCCCCTCTCTCTAGAACTTCCTCTCTCACTCTAATTACAGGAAAATTGCATAAAAGGGGTCTAAGGGGGTGTTTTAAATGGAATGGGGTTGGGTTTTAAAAGTTAGAGAATAGGAGCACCGACATGATAAGCGATCACAAAATGGACATGCGGCCTGCAAAAGGAACCGCAAAAATGGTCCCCAAAACCTGAACAAACTACCCGGGTATGCGACAAGAATGCGGTCCTCATACCTGTTCCACGGTCGCATAATGCACCGCAGAACTATCCCTCGCAAAAATGCCAAGGGAATTATGCGATGACTATGCGGCACGCATATTGATTATGTGATCGCATAATTGGCTGCATAGTTGACCTCAAAATTAACCAACAAACAGTTTGACTCTGCAGCGACTATGCGGTCCGCATAGCTATTATGCGATCGCATAATTGACTGCATAAACACACTTTTCTGGAAAAACATTATTCCTTAACTTTTTAATGCACAGATCAATCCAAAGGGCCTGAACCGCGGTTATGAATTTCTAACATATATTCCTAACTTGGCACTATGAGATCTCAGGTTTTTGAGTAAAAATTTCACTGGGCCTTACACAGTTGAAGTTCAAACTGAACAACAAGCATCTCAGTTGACTGCCTCTCAAAATCTTCAGCTAATGCAGAAATATTTGGATGAGGTAAAACAACTTGTGGTTGAGATGAAGGAACAAGTGGAGAAAATCAAGGAAGTCACTAAGGAGACAGGTACAGATGTGGCTAAGCTCAAAATGGATATAGGAGCTACGTGGAGACAAGGAACCAGGGCTTTCAATTCTATGATTGAAAAAATGGATAATCTAGTCAAAGATGTCGAGAATCCCTATGACTCCTTCTGCACCAAAGTGATCAACACTCTCAAGTACTTCTTGGGAAGAAACTAATGTGTCCTCGTGTGATGGATTCAAAGAATTTTTTTTTGCTTGCTAGTGGTTTTTATAAACTTTTCTTTTTCTTAAGTCTATATAACTTATGCCTTTGTTGAAGGCATTACTTTTGTTGCATTGTTTTAGCCAGTTATTATGTACATTACTTCCTATATTACTCTTGCTTGTGTTGTTTTATTTCCCTTTTTGATTGATGTCAAATGGGGGGGGGGGGGCATGACAACCTTGATAAGAAAAGAAAAGAAA